>OMNW01014162.1:40418-52785 GCA_900303245.1 Selene dorsalis
TGTAAGATTATATATATATATATATATATATATATATGGCAGAAAGTAAACACATTTGATACTTGATATGCATTTGAACCTGTGAAAAATGAAGCTGAGATTGAAAATAAATTGAATTTGTTCCAGTGTTTCAAAGATCAGCTGCAATGCAGTGGCATCTTTTTACATACAGCCATGGAGATCTTTCAGGTTCACTCTGTAAAAGCACTTCGAATACATGACTTGGTACAATATGTAACACTTTTTATATTATAAAAAATAGATGCATGACATTTTTTAGGATTATGTGTTGAATAATTTGTTGTTAGAGGACAGATGTATATAGAAGCCTGTCCAAAAGCAGGCCTGTACCCAGAAGCAGTACAGTATATTTTTAGCCTGTCCATTAAGGACGTGGAAGAAAAATCAATGATCACAGACAGAAACACTGGGTTTCAAATTTAAGTTTTTTTCTTCACTATGACCTTTGGATGCTGTTGGGAATATGTGCTTTGTAAATATCAGATTCAAAGTCGGTCAATGAAAGCCTCTCAGAGATATAAATGGAACATGGCCTTGTTTGATAATATAATTTTTGTATATAAAAATGTAATTTGTTGCTTTGTCAATATCATTCACAGAATCATTTTCTCCTTTGTCTGGGTAATGGCACAAGGAGGAATACTGCCCTCACATTTATGTCACACGGGTACTATATGTGTCTTCATCACATACATTCACATTTCAGACTAATATGTGTTTGATTGTTGCTGTCACATAGAAACACATTAACATGTGCATGCTAGCTATCATGGGCCACACATCTGTAACATATACATCACCAGCTGGCTCAGACAAACATCAGACCTTATTTTAAATTGTGGTCTGGTCAGCTGGAGACCAAGCCGTGAACGGATGTGACTGATCTGTTGTCAGCCCCTTTGAATCCCTGATGAGGCGAAACACAATATGCTCAAACAGCTGGGTCATTTATGGAATATGCTTAGTCATCATGGTCGACTGCCGCTGAAAGGAAGGGGAAAGAGTTTTGTTTTCAATGGAGTATGCTTTATCTAATAAAAAGATTATTTTAAATGAATCTCATTAATTGGTACACAAAAATAGAAGGGGTTGATGGAAGACCTCTGGGTTAACAGTGCAAATACTGGACTTACTATAATCTCATAAAAGTAACATGAGCAAAAGCTTTGGTCAAGTACATTGAGCACAATATACTCCATTGAATATTTGATCATAAGAGCATATCTGTGTTTTGCTGTGTAGTTCTTTTGCTTTTGTTTTTTTTAAATTCATATTTGCGGTCTGGTACTTGGCGTACAACTTCACTAAAAGCAACTCTGACTGAAATAAAACATAAGAAGTATAGCCACTGTTTCTTTTATGTACAAAAAAGATATGCTTGGCACTAGAGATAAGGAAGAGGAACAAAGGATTTCTGTCTGGTGTCTGTTGTAGATGTGATGTGCTAAGTGACTGCTGGTGGCAGCATAGACCTTTTGGGATACAGTAACCAGGAAGGGGCTGTCTGGGGCAGGAGGTCTGATCTACAAACAGCCTCCATTGACAGTGACCTTGCCGTGCGTGTCACTTTGAAGTGTGACCTTCCTGGGCGAGCTGCCAAGGGCAGTAAGTGTCGTATCACCTTTGTAAAAGTCCCATTCCATGTGTGTCGACAAGCAGCATTAGTAGGGTCAGGGGTGATGTGGCTGGCGAAGAATAAGGGGCGGATGATGTTGTACCATTTGGCAAGTGAGACAGAACAGGGGCATTAGAGGTAGGAAAAAGACGTGTTTTGGGCTGTACACCTGGAAAAACAAACAAAACAAAGATCAGATGTCAATGAGCAGTGTCCACAGCTCAAATGGAGAAACCTTGTATCACAATTTTGTTTTGAACCTACGATTCGCTTCGTTCTTTCAGGAAGTCATTGGATCATGTTGCTGGTATAAATTAGAATAAAGTCATATCTGAAGTTGTTTTTTTTTTCTAAATACAGAAACACATAATTCGTGGGCCATTTTTTGTTGTTCCAAAAGTAGATTTAAACGTGGTTTGAATTTTGACATTCAAAGCCTTTTGAAAGGTTTAAATGTCAAAGAACGAAAAGTTTAACTCGTACAAAAACATGCAAGCAGCAGAATATAAAACAGTTCACATGCAGGTAAAAAGGGATTTACTTGAAGCCTTTCCAGCACTGAAATAGAGGATATTGTTACATGCCAGTGCTTCAATTGTTTATTTCCAGCAGAGTACTTGGAAATACATAAACATTGAATTCATTAAACATATGATGTATTTACACATATGATATGATATGATTTGGCGTCCTCAGCTGTCATTTTTTTTCCGATTGTCTTTTTGCAGCACACAAAAGGAAATTGTGTCCTCTTTGTCCTTGTCATGGATGTTTTCATACTATATAACTCAGACAGTACTCAACCTTTTATTTAAGCCACAAACATGTGAACACAACAGTCGAGCCACTTATCTGCCATTATTGACCAGTGTGTTTTTTTAACTAATTAAAGCTCATTAAAAATTCACTTGGTATAATAACCTGCCTATATCCTAAAAGCAGGGAAAGATTGATACTGGCTCTTTTTTAGCGAGGCAAATGTTGGAGCCAGCCATTTTGTGTTTTTACTCAATCAGCCACTTTAGGATGTCATTACTGTGACTTTGCTGCCTTCAACCTTTCCCCACACCCTCAGTTTTCCACTGTGAAAGTAGGGTAGTTACAGTATTGACCGCTTTGCTCTTTAGGTGGTAACAGAAATGCTGTGTCTCCTGCATCAAGGTGAGGAGCAACTTATATATTCGTGTCTTTGCTGTGGTGCTTGTTTTGTGACACTTGATCAATGGTTTTGTTAAAGGATGGATATTAGCAGTAGTAGGTCAAAGGCTGATTATCCAATTAAGTTAAAAGAAATGATTCTTTTAGCTCGTCCCCTTCAGAAATTGGAAAATTCAAAGATTGACATTCAGGCACAAATATATGCATGGATTTGACAAGACCAGACTTCATTTGTGTAGGAAAAAAAAGACAGCTAAAATAGTATTCAGACTGATAGCAGTTTAAAATGTGGTCTTGAGCTGTGAGCTGCTGGTGCCCAGTACAGTAGTCGAAGGCAGACCTGGGTTCTGTTCATTGCAACAAAAGATGTTGAAGAATGTTGAAGTACAGGGATCGTTCCTCTGCCTTCAAGGGGCCTGGACTCTTCCAGCAGCACTTGTGTCTCTTACACTGGGCGAGCTCCTATAACCCCGCTTCTGTCAGACTATGAAAGACTCTCAGCAGGACACTGGGACTGCACTTGTTAGTGTAGGTCACTGATCCTGGCCTCCTTTGGGCTTTACAGCCGCCATAGACCAAAGTACAGCTCGGATGTTTGTTAGTTGCTTAAGCTTTAAGGAGTCTGTTGGGAAGAGTAAGAATGCCTACACACCTTAAAATCCCACAAAGAGTTGTTTTGGGAGAATGAAATGGCTTGTCTCCCCAGGTCACACAATGTTGTGCTGGGTCTTGTAGAAGAGTTTTCATCTCCTGGTGGGTAAAGCTCCCTCTTTGACAGCAATACACTGCATGTCATCATCAAAGCACAGTTTAAGACTAAGCCTTTTATTGGCTTTAAGAGTCTAAATGTCAGTGTTGAATATTTGTGTAAAAGACGGCAAGAAAGATGTCATGAGATTAATTCCTGTTGAGGCACAAAACGATCAAACCTGCACCGTGCCATTGTTGGCTAAAATCCAGTACCTACACACAACCTAGTTTCATAACAGAATGGTTGTCCTGAACTCTTATATACCACACTCACCTCCTGCTCTATTTCAGGCTGCTGCATGGGTTGCCAGTAAATTTGGGAGGAGATGCAACAATTAACTGGTTTTTCCTTTAATTCTCTGTGTGCTTTTTTTTTTTTTTCCAAGTTCTCCTATAATCTCTGACTGCTGTCAGTTGGGCAAAAGACTCATTACATTTGTCATGCCGTTGCTCCTCGGCCGGGGAACATACTGAATAGATAAGAACTCCTTTTCCTCTCTCATCTTCTCTCTCACTCTCTTTCGTGCTCCAACTCTCTCCTTCCCTCATACCAGTCTGCTCAGGGTTTTACCAGGGGTTTGTCCCTCAAATGGAAGTTTTAGACATTTTGAGGTCTTTCAGGGAGGTGATGGAGGTTCTGACGACAGCACATAATCATCTGCCTGCTGCAGTCTCACTTTTGTTCGCCATCTCTCTTTTGGTTACAAAGGGATGGATGTCTGATGATTCAGCTGCTTGTCTGGAACAAATGTGGGCTATTGTGTTTGGACGAGTTGATGCGTTTGCTGGGTTATGCATAGCTTTGGGTAGAGTGAGAGAGGAGAAGAAAAAGTTTTGCAGGAATTGACAGTGTAGAAATTCCGGGAATTGTCTGGGTGCTGGTGAATAATACCCAAAAACGTATTATGTTCTTATTCTTTCTTTTTGTCTCGGCTGTGTCAGGCTTTTAGCTGATGTTATAATAATAGTGATTAATACCGTGATTAGTTGGTGACTTGTAGATTAGTCAATGTCCTTGTTCACTGGCATTATTTCACAGCAAACTTTTATGAAGTAGTAATTGCTGGTTAAATATTTTAGGACCCTATGAAGTTTTTTTCTTTTTTAAACAAAGTTTTATGACATTTTCTGCCTCTCCAGACTGATAATTTGTCAGGCATTAATAAGCAAGTTTATGATGTGGTTTTGAGTGTACTCAGTGTTCCTACAAGGTTTAGGGTGCTGCAGTTTTAAAAAAAAAAAATTTATCAGTTTTTTTTGTTGTTGTTCTTTTTCTCTCAACAACCATCCAGTTAGGTTGAAATGAAAGTCAAACAGAATATTTATTTATTTATTTATTTATTTATTCATTCACTTTAACTTCTAATCTGCCTTTACAGTGTGACATTCTCTGTGAAAACACTGCCTGGACAACACTGGCCTCATTTACAGAGAGATTCATTGATGAAGTTTTTCCTTCCCTCTGATATTTCTTTGTTTTTTTTTGTTTTTCTCTATTGACACTCAGACAAATATTTTGACATAAAGATTGCTCTCTATGTATTAACAAATTCTGAAAAATCTGTTTAAATTTTCATTTAAAGCAAAGGGCTGTATGACCAACTATAAATAACTCAAAACCTCACGTTTTAAGTTGTGACTTGAGGTTTAAAACGCCACAGAGGCTTATCCAGGATCCATATACTGGGAGCGTATACAATAACGCTCGCTGGCAGAGCGGTCTGACAAAGAGGTTGTTAAGCAACCTGGTAATTTTATCCTGCAAGTATAAGTATGTATGTGCTGTACAGTCAGCCACATTGTATAATGGTCTCTACTAAGTGCCACATGCTGAATCACAAAGAAATCCATGTAGCCTTTACTCAAACATGCACCCTGTGCAATATAAATGATATCACATGGCTTTTAGAATAAAATTATAGATGACAGCAATATAACAACTAGCTCACTGCTGTCAACCTTAACCGGTGTGCAACACATGACAGATTAAAGGCACATGTCCTAAGAAATGCTCGTAGTGCAAATTCAGCTCGCCTGCCACATTTGATATTGCAGGGACTACTCTGCCCACTCCTGTCGGACGAGTCCAGAATTAAACCTCTAAATTTAAACACTGACCTTTACTTCCTAGTATACAAGAGCCACTGTTATTGTCAACATTTGTAATTCCTAGCCTTGGATGCCAGCATGCTCACTGTGAATTATAAATCAATGAGCATGTATTAGTGTAAAATCCTCCAGCACTTGGGGCTTTGCTTGTGATGGAAGAATGAATAGGAGGGAAATAGGGGCACCTCAGGGGATGCAAGGCTGTCCAATTCTGGGTCTGCTGGTCATAGCCTGGAGCTCATCCATACAGATATACAGAGACAGAGGGCTAACATTACACTGATTCTGAAAAAAAAAAAACGTGCATTTTATTGTGTGTCTGTGTCTGTGCTTTGATGAGCTTCGGGGAGTTTCAGGAATAGTTCCAGTTGATGTACTGAACAAAGGAAAAGGTATTGTTGCATGAAATAATTCTGAACAATAAATCCACATGGATTTAAATGTTTATGTAACATTTCCATCACTTATTAACTTTCCTTATGATCATATGGTTGTGTGTCTGGGAGCAGCAACAATGGTTTGGAGTAATTACAGGTACTGACTTGGTTTAACAGACAAAGCGAATACCACCAGCCACAGGAGCTCGGACAAAGAAATGACGGGAGTGAACACAGGCTTACTATTTGATCAAAAAGTCATCTGTGATGTGCATTGCAAATACAATCCAGAAATTGATGCCTAGCAACAAAGATACTGCCCCTGCCAAGAAAAGGAGGCAAATCTGTTCAACATTTGGTTATGACTCTGATAGACTAGTTAATCAGAAAGTATCAGAAATGTTTGTAGAAAAGCTCTTTGGTGTACACGTTCCCTCCATTTTTTATTTTTTATTTTTTTTAAAGCTTAGCAGGTTATGGTCTTTGAACAGCCACAGTGCATTTTAAAGTATCTGTATTCAGTACACTATAGGAGTTAAGTAAGAGTCAGGAAGCTGTGGCCTCTGCTACAACCCTGTCTGGAAGCATGGCACACAGCATGGTGCTGTATTCACACTGAAATTGTTTTATGCAAATTATTTAGGAGGAAAAGTAATAATAATAAAAAAAAGTAATAAAAGAGAATTTTCTGTGCCAATATCTTGCATTATACTATATTGTTGGTATGCACACATTGTCATAAAGTGGTGGCCTTATGATGATTTTTTGGGGGGAATTTTTCCTTTATGTGGAAAGAGAGAGGAAGATCAGTCACACAGAGAGAGAGAGAGAGAGGGAGGATGACACAGCATGGAATCACAGGACGGATTTGAACCCATGGCTGCTGCAATTAGGACACAAAAGCCTCCATGGTATGCCCTCTTTCAGGTGAACCACTGTGGGGCCCAGATTTTAAACTTATATAAACATACATGGATGCTAATTCAAAGAAAGGACATTACTCACTTGCTGCTCAGAAATTGTCAGGCGAGTTGTGTTGCTGTATAGTTGCCAACGCTGTTGTAGCCTGTGTTTTTTTCTGATGGACAACATTTGAACAGGGCATTTCTGAAGTATAGCAAATGCCATGCTGTTGTCAGAAAGTGACTGAACTTGAACCGTGGCCTAACATTATGATTGCTGTTGTCCATCTCTTCTATTTCCTTGAGGTACTTCCTTCAGTGCTGTCCACTGTTGGCTTGTCACCTTGCTAGTTAGCCTCTGTGCAAAGTTTTAATGAAATATATCCAGTTCACATATACGTAGAGACCTATTCTACATGGTTATACTGCAGAGGTGCATTGATGGGCGTTCAGAGACTACTACAACCATGTTTCCAATGGCATGTTTAGAAACGCCATCTCACAATACAAAACTATATTAAAACATTGAATGGCATGGAAACTGAGACAAATAATGACTTCTGTAGCTCTCTCCACACCCTGCAGGCATCCAACTAGCTCAGCACATGTACACATGCACACAAACATCCACAGAAATCTGAATAATGTAGACGCTATGAACATGTTAAAATGCATTATTTCTGAAAGCACTCAACAGAAAGTAATGGGATTATTGTACATGACTGCATCAGGAAGCCAGTTCAACATGTTTGTGTTATTTAAAAGAGGGAAAGTGCTAAGCTTCTTTTAGGTAATTAGCAACTTAATGACCTGAGACACTAAAAATGCTAAAAGAAAATCACTACTTTTTATTGTTTTATCTTTTCCACTTTGTGGAGATAGAGGGAGAAAGCGCTACCACATAAAAGTTCCACATGAGGTAAACTCAGAGGCTGATTGCACAGTTGATGATCACAGAGTTACTTATTTGCCCTGCAGGAAGAAAAAGAAATGACTTTAACGGCTTACTGCAGGGGCATATGATTGACTCATTGAGGTTTGTAAGGCTGCTAAAAGAACTCTCTGTGCCCATAGTAATGATGACATACCACCTTGTGTACGGTGAGGTTGAGGATTATCTTGACAATTGCCGTTCTGTTAAGACATGAAAGCCTTCTACTTCACTGCTTTGTGGACACTTTGGTCTTTGGTCCTCGGGGTTGCCCATATACACAGCGGCCCCAGTTTCCTCTCTTCCGGTGCGACACCCATCTAATCCCATTACTGTTTGTGACTCACTACTTTTAACTGTCGGGCAGAAAAAAAAAAGCATAAATAATGTATTCTTCGGGTGTATCCACCCCCAGATCAATGGCAATACAAAGACCATCTACAAAGACGGTTGGCTCAAGGCCATATTTGATCACTTCCACTGTGCACGATCCCTTCTCCTTTTTTTGTCAGTCCGTCGAGACTCAATTATTTCCAAGTGTTTGTAAGCTATTGTTGAAAGAACACGAAGTGAATATTTAAACTTGGTGAGGGGAAGAAAAATCTTTTGATGAGACATGGAAATGGCAGATGGATGGTAATAGTGAACTGTTAGAGAGAGAGACAGAGAGACAGAGGAGGAGAATGAGAGGAGAAGAAAAAAAACAGTGTGATGCAGCATCTATTCCTCAAAGGGATACTGCAAATATAGTTGTATGAATGACAGTGGGCTAGTCTCTGCTGTGTTTATACAGTATGAGAGAGAGAAAAGGGACAAATTACAGAGCACTTGATCCTTTGAAAGGAGCTGGCAGAACAAGTCATAGCATTTAAACAAATCAGCAGGAAGTAGAATTCAACTTTGGTGGATTTTCCTGCTTAGGCAGGACATAAAGAGCAAATGTACTTTAACTCAGAAGGCATTACTCGGTGTTAAATTAAGTCTGAAACCTCCAAACTGTCTAGAAGGTGTCTAAGGTCATTAATGAGTACACTGAAGAAGTTGATGTTTTAGCTCCTTGAAGTAAGCAACTAGTGACGGCACAACTTTTTCTTTTTAGCACAGAAGCACTGATTTATTCTTCCTGTCATATCCCTTGCTGGGCTTGTTTCTCTCTCACCCAGATGGCTGGGCTCGTAGCCCAAGATTTTCACCATTAAAAAAAAATATACATCTATTTTTCAAGTTTTTTTTTTTTTTTTTGCTTGTTTGTTTGTTTTTTTGAAAATTTCCCACAGATAATGAGCTGTAGTGTGAAGGGCAAGGCAGTGCACACTAAAATTAAATCAAAGGTCTGAACTCCATTGGCATCAAACAGTGCCTGTGCGGGGCCTGTTCAGTTACTCCGATATCATACCACTGCTTATGGCTTGATCTGGTTAAGGAGACATCTTTTGATGTTCAGTTTCCAAGTGAGCATACGTTGGTTTCATCAGTTTGATTTACATTTCAGACAGAATTTGAGGGATTATAACTGTATTTCTTATCAGCAAACTGTTGAATGCAATCATGGGACAGTTATCTTTGTCCATAGACACAGGACAAAGACTCCACCTAACTGAGTTTTCTCTTAGTCTACAGCACCTCCAAATGAACTGAAAAATGAAGAGATCATTGCATACAGAAGAAGCAGGGAGGGAAAACCACCTGGGCAACTTTTCTTATGCAATACAACAACAAAAAGACGAAGAATTAAGAACAGTCCAGCTTTTCATTTGATATATGGCAAAGGGATCGGAGGAATAATCAATGTGATTTGGATTATCAGATCATGTCATTTTGATTTTTCCCAACCTTTTAAGTTTAAGTTTAAGTTGTTGTTTATTTTTTTTAACATCCTTTAACAGTTTTATCATCTTAACTTCGCTGTGTAAACATCTTTTGAACACATTTTGTGTTCGATATAAGTCCTTGAATCAAACAAATCAAAGCAACCTGACACCCAATGAAAACACCGCTGATTTTTATACCACTGTCTCATCATTGTACATAAATCCCTCCCATAAATGCTCCTGTAGAAAACAAAAAACAAATACTTTTTTGCCTCCTCACTTTTTGGCCCTGAGGGGCGAGGAAGGGCCGAGTAAACCAGAGAGCTGCACACGGGTCTATAAGATGTTACAGCACAAATCGTTGCAACACTCAACAAATAATGCTCTGACCTTCTGTGAGCCGCATTCTGACGTTCCACTTGGTTTATCCAAATATCTGCAGCACATTTTCAGCACAGTCCGCTTGTGTGTAACAGGTAGGATTTATGGGCATTGCGCGCACGCCTATGTAGGCACATATTACTCATACATCCACAAAGTAACGGTAAAACACTGCATCACTGACTTCCAAGCAGGTTCTTGTTGGTCAAAATAGCAGCGCACCAACAGTGTGCTGACCACACCTGACTTCAAGATAACCCTCCCATGTCTGACTGTGCCAGATGTAAGATGGAGCACTGTCTGTGTCTTTGATATACATGTGTGGATGCAGTGTGTGAGGGATAATTTTATAGATTTTTTCCGCTTGGCCCAAACTCAGCCTGCTCTCACTGTAGGTACTAAAAATTGACTCATTTTGCCACATCCAGTGTCGAGTGTGAGTTCAGTGGAGCCGATGTTCTCTGAGGGGAGGCTCACTTTCCCACACTTTTAAAACCTCTGTTCTAGTTTTTAGTTATTTATTTATTTCTATACCCAGCACTTCCCCTGAAGGTCTCTGGCACCCCCTCCCCCAGGGAGTTGTAATTCACACTAAAACCGCTGTTTTAGAATATAATTTTTTTTGACTTTGCTTCATCATCCACTCGATTTCCCCCCGGCTCTCAACCACTGGCAAAAACAAACTCGCATTATCATTGAAAACGTGGTGCAGATTGTCAGCTGATGAACACGAGGCTGGCTCCTGTCATTGGGAGTGTAATTAGAAAAGTCTGATGTTGAGTGTCTGTTCTTGTCACCGCCGCCTGATTAAGCCGAGTAAACACCTTACCAGAGGAGTCGACCTTTCAGCGTGCTGAATGCAGTACATCATGTGAGCCACACCTCTAACTGTAAATCGTCATCACCTTTTAATTCTTCCAAAGTGCTATTAAGAGGTGATGATTATATTTTGTGATCTGGGCAGACAAATCAATTCAATTGTTGCGGTATACGGTGTATATATTTACAGAGTTTCAGGAGTTAACTTTTCTTTTTTTGAAGACTGTTCAAAATCTCTCCTTGTTGTCACCAAGCTAGGGTAACCTTGTGTGATCTACTTTGATGAGAGAGAGTGTGAGAGAGAGAGAGAGGGAGAGAGGGGATGTACTTTCATTATATTTTAAGTAGGTCACTGTCTGCACGGGAGCGAGATAACAGTAGATGAAGAGGAGGGGTACACCTGTGAGACGGGGCTTGGCCTTGGCTGTGTAACACAAGCTGTTCTATCATTGTTCTATCATATTTAACACACTGATCTCGGACAGTGTTATAACCTTTGCTTTGGAATTTGTCAAATACTCTAATATCAGGTATTGTTTGACTTTTTGTTGATGATGAGAGGAACACTTGAATCTTCTGTGTCTTGTTGCAGAGCTTGATTAGCAGTCGTTTTACATTCCAACTCAGTTTCAAGAATTAAAGCAGAATATACTTGTGTGACTGAAAATCCTTGCAGATACGTGGGAGTAGTAGATATCAGCTGAGGTATTTTTGGCTGGAGCAGAAACGGCCCTACAACAGCGAATGTCACTGACTGACTGACTGACTGAGTGGTATTTCTGCCACTTCTCAGTGGAGTGGTGAGCTGCAGTCTGCTGAGCTGCCCTGGTTTCCTGGTTGCTCAGAAACGACTTTCGGTACATGTGTTATTACTAAGGAGGCAGAGGAATAACTTAACATAAGACCTACCAGGAAGGGAGAGGATGAGAGGAAAGTCATCAGTAGCAAGGCTTCATACAATCTGTGAAGACCACTTCTACATTTCAAACAGAGGATGACCTGCCTCTAATACGTCTCTGTTGTCATGGAGTTGAAATTAAGCGTGCGCCTCAGTAGCTCACCTGGCAAAGTTCATTCCCTGAGCTTAGTCTGAGGTGGTCTGGGCTGGAAGCCAGTCTCTCTCTCTCTGTCTCTGTCTCTCTCTCTCTCTGTCTGTCTCCCTCTCTCTCTGTCTCCTGCTCCCTCTCCAGTTTTTCTGTCGCTTTCTCAATGTGACTCTAAAAAAGACAATCCTTCAAAAAGTAACTTGAGAAAAGAAAAAACGTCTGTCTCACTGAGTATTTACATAAACACAGCTGAAATCACAGCTCAGTCTTATGTTTGTGAGACGATGTCTCAGCTATATACAAGTTATATACAAGTTTTTTTTCTCTTCTGTAAAGTAAAGAGTGCAACCCAAACATTTTTACTTAGGGTATCTTTATAAGTTTGGCTTGTAATTGGCTTCTTTGTGTGCACATGGTTATTTGGATAAAATACTTCAAATGATTTTT
>OMNW01014163.1:1677-16394 GCA_900303245.1 Selene dorsalis
TCTACAGGAGACTTCAAAAGTCCACCAACATTTGGTGGAGACTTCAAAAGTCTCCACCAAATGTTACACCAGCTGTTTGAAACATGGCAATGTTCTTTTAAAATCCATCTCTTTTATGATGCTTAGATTGAAATGTTTTTGAAATCCAGGGCTCCCCCAGGTAACATCCAAAATATATCCATGTCAGTCAGTCATTTTTTAAGCCTCACAATCCAAAACATGTTGTAATAATTCTCAGAGGGAAAATATGTCAAATAAATAGGTGGAAATAAATGTTTCCTACAGTCAGAGCTGAAAAGAATATATAATAAATTATACACGATACATGGGTCTGTGAAAACTTCTGTAAACGCACAGTACAGTATCTCATTATACTTACCTGCTGACTTTGTGATGCAGGAATGTCAAATGTTTTCATTTCTTGTTGCTGCAGATATAAAAGCTATGTGAGGAGCTGAAAAAAAAAACTAAATCATGGATTTCATTGGGTATGTGTATGGTAATGTGTTTGTTTTCAACCTATCATCCATCATTATTAAACCTGTTTTGTTTACACTCTCAAAGAAAGATCCTGGTGTAGTTTAGAAAAGATAAAGCACAATTCAAGTTTAAACAAATTTACAGTTTTCCCCTTCTCTGACATGAAGCGTGGCTGTAACCTTAACCTGACTGCAAGGTGCAAGCCCAACACAGAAAATGTAAGCAGTTTTTATTTTTTATGGTGTCACTTGAAGAACTTCCTTTCCATGTTTATGTTAAAGATAAGGTTTTTCCTACATTCCTTAGTAGTTTTACTGAGAGTAAACTAAGAGTTTGAATTGTGGTTGAACTGCTGTACTAACACATCTGGACGAGGATCTACATGCCTGTAATGCAGACAGATCAGCACAGTTACATTATATAAGATGCATTAACGTCAGTGAGCCAGAGCTTTAAAATGTGCATAAACCTGGCATCTCATGTGTGCACATGTTCTGCTACAGATCCTCACTGAAGATGAATTCTATTATAAATGAAATTGGAGACCTTTACGATTCTGCAATGACTGAAGTCACCACTTGTCAGCAGCATTGCTCAGGCACTGCAGTGCTTACATTTCCTGTGTGTCAGAATTAGTGCATTAGGTCCAAAGTATGAAGCCATAGTATGAAAATATATTTAAAATATAATATGTGGTCATTACCTATGGATTTCCTTACTTGCAAGTATTCCACTAGGGAATTTTTTTGTCTTAAAATGTTTTTCTAGTTTTTTTATTAAATCACATTTGTGGTTATATTTTCCTCACACTTTTTTTATTCAGCTGTTTATTTAGATTTTTTAATCTTTAATCTGTAGATTTTTTTCTCTTTTATTTCATTATTTTTAAATCCTGTGTCTCATGTGTGAATGCTTCCCACCAGGTCTTAAAAGGTGCTAAACTCCGCAATTTGTTTTGTAGCTTTAACACATATCTAAATCTCTCAATATGCTCCACTATATGAGCAATAAAACAGAAACCTAATTTTCCTTATAATACATTCTAATCATGTTCTGCAAGAAAAGGTGAAATAGAGCAGACACTATGAACTCAAACAGCCATATGACCATCCACTACATTTTCACATCTTAAATAATTCAAACATTTCATGACCAGATCCCCTGTTGTTGATGTCGACTAATGGAGAGGATGAGAAGTAGTTTAAAAATCCTGAAAGAGAATCCGTAGCACACATGAATCAAACATTACAAGAAGGAAAATATCAGAAGATTTTCTTTCTCTGAACTGCGGATTTGTCAGCTAACACAGTGATGATCAGCCTCTCAGACCACACCGACACTGAAGGAGAGGAATTATGTAACATTACACTTCTTCTCATACTGGACAGAAACAGAGATTATTGTAATGTCACTTTTTAATTGATAATATATCATATCAAAAGGTGTTTTTGATATACAGATTGTATTTACTACCTCATCTGCTCTAAAAGTACAATATTTGTCTGCAGCACCAATAGATTTCATCACAGCTCCTGGTGGCCTCTACACAGTGGGTGTTTCAGAGAGGGAAAAGGGTAAAAACAGAATTTGCTTGGTAAGTTTGGCTCACTGGTTTCATCTTATTTCAGTGTATGAACAAAATCAACCCAGAAACCACACTGAATCCTTTTGTGGAGCAGAGCTTATTCAGGTAGTGACTTCCCCAGACTCCACATCAGAAGCAATGCTTTTTCAATCAGCTGCAATAGCTACGTTTACATGCAGTCAAATAACCCTTTCATAGCCAGAATATCAGCAATAACCCAGTTATTATTTTATAATATTGACCTTAATCTGAATATTGACTGCATGTTAACAACTATGTGGACGTAGTTGTCCACGTGTACAATTTTTCTCAGACTCTTGCTAGGCTAGTAAGAATCTGAGAAGGGCAGGAACCTTCAGCATGTTGTATGACAGACACAAAGTCTTTAAAAGGTTTTGCGTTGCGGCTTCAGGTGTTTTTCCAATGGACATAGCCAACAGAATGTCATGGTCTGTGTCTTGCATTCCCTGTGGTGTTTCTGTTTGTTCTGTTCAGTGTCCTGTCTTCCTGTGTGCACCCTGCTTGTGATTACCCAATGTGCTTCACCTGTGTTAATTGCACCACCTGTGTCTCGTTCCCTTGTGAATTTAACCTTGTCCTTCATCGGTTCATCTGTTGTCCATGCCGCATGTGCTGTTGCCTGTTAACCTGTGCCTAGTGTTCCTGTGCTCCTCCTGTTGTCCCTGTATTTTTGTAAGTTGAAATAAAGTTGAAATAAACCTCTTATTCACCGACCTGCTCCTTTGAAGTCTGCATTTTGGGTCCAGTCCTCTTCTGACACAGAAAGTTTCTAAAAAGAAAGAGAAAAAAAAGAAATTGAGGGATGACAAGAATTAACATGAATTACCACTGGTGTGGCTTTTCCTCACTGAAGAGCACTGAATGTAAAGAATGTCCTGGGGGAAGACATCAGTATTGTCTTACTGTTATACATTTAGCAAAATCTACCAAAATAATCAGTCAAAATCTAAAATGAGTTTAAAAAAATCACTTCTTGACTTTTTTTATCATTGGTAGAATGATGTATTACCATGATCCTTCCCTAAAGCTAACCAAATAACGTTTCCTTATTGTTGTAGGTGTGTGCAGTGATATAGGAGGAGACACTCCATTGTTTTATCAGAGGGCAAACAACCAGTATAATTGTTTAGGTTGAAGGATTAACACACAATATGAATGGAAGGATACATAAAGTATCAACAGTATCCTTTATAATTACTGATGACATGTTTCAGTGATTAGAGGCTACCAGCTTGTTACTGTGGCTCCCTTTTTCTTTACCTGACCAGTTAATCTAAAATAAACAGACTAGTGTTTCTAAATTGAGACAAACCACAACAAGGACACCTTCTCACCCTCTCATTTCCTCCCTCACATTGTGTCATCATTATTGACTTTCATCCACTGACATTCCAATCAAATACATAGCAAAGCTTAGGTGTAGAGGTAGAAATACTATTGATCCATCCAATTGTGATGGGTCTACTTCTGCCCATTTTAACTCATTCAGCTGTTTCATGCCACCGATGTATAGTAAATCATTCACTCTGACTGTTGGTCCCAGCAGAGAAGAAAATATGTTTACACAAAGTGGGACATTTGTTTGTGTAAAATCAGGTCAAGTAGCATGTTGTCACTTTGCATCCGCTATTGAGGTCATCTCAGCTTTACTTGTACCTGGTGTTCCCTGTAGATGGTTTCAGGCATTTACTCCATCTGTTCCTCTTTTCAGTGTTATGTTGTTTTTTTGCCTTGTGGGCTTGCAGAGTTAAAGGAAAATGGGAGACAACAGAGATGGGAGGGTAAACAAAAGTAAACAAAAAAAGACCGTCTTGCCATTAAAAAACAAAAAAAACACAACCCCTGTTTTTTGTAAGCAGCATATTATGACCTATGGCCACATTTTGTTATTAAGTGATGTCTAGTGGTTGAGAGAGATAACATCAGTCGTCCCAGCAAATGCCTCGGCAATGGACATACACACAGTAGTCAGTTTATTAGGTACACCTAACTAAAATCAATGGAGTCTAATACACCAGTCCTGCCCTTTGGTGGAGTGTGACTCAACTTCAAGGTAGAGTCTGTCGGTTTGTTCGTTGCAGTTTGTAAACTGGGCCCCTCTTCTCAGGCTCAACTGTGCAGCCTCCTGGCCCTGACAGCAGCAGCAGTCAGGACCGAGCCTGGCAACAGGAGCCTCGAGGGCTATGCTGCGACAAGTATGAGGGATGTCACAATAAGAACAGAAGCGGTTACTAGCAGCGGATGCTAGCCGCCACTGCTAGCAGGTGCTAACGATGAGCTAGTGGATGTTAACGTTGGCAGATAGCGTCCACTGCTAGCACCTGCCACTGCGGGGCCAGCACTTGTGGCGGATGGCTACTTGTGCTACATGCCCAACTTCACCTGTGCTCTGTCACTGGCTGGGGGAGAAAACACAGACTCCTGCCCAGAAACATCCTGTCCACATCAAAACATCCAAATACAGCTGGGGGGGGGCGGTGGAATTTATTTTGTATAAGTCTATATTTTGTGTTTGGTTTTTTTTTTAGGAAAAACCTTTAACGTCCATTCTGGAGGCTGTTGGTTTGTATTGCAGTTCAACTACTGCATATACAGAGGGGTACTTCTGTTATTTTTCTACAGAATGACCAAAGTCTTGACCACAATGTTAATGAAGTGGGTGGAATTTCATCTAAATTTGGTTGGAAAAAACAAAAAACAAGCCAAGCAACCACACCATCCACTGATGCTGTGTGTCAGAGGTTAGACCTCAGGGAGCAGAGACATACTGTTTAAAAGCCACTGATAAGTTACTCTGCAAGTCAGCTTTAAAAAAAAAAAAAAAAAAAGAATAAAAAAACTATTGAAAAAAGTAATTTCCTTTTTCCTTAATCTTTCCCCAGTAACCGAGGAGGATTTCCATGGGATTGTCATGAATTGGATTCAAAAGGAACTTGAGCACAGCCGCGTATCACAACTTGTCTTGGCACCATCCCAGACCTCTTTGATCCTCCAGTTTGTTATGTTCTCTTGCCAGGAACGGCGCTGTTCATCGCCATTCAAGTTCTTTCAAGAGGTGAAACTCACAGATGGTAGGCGGGTGATGTCAAGATCTTTCTGATACCCTCTGAACGGCTGGAAACATGCAATATTTATGATTTTACTGCGCGCGTGTGTGTATGATGTGCGCCAGGTCGACAAATGAAATGTTTGATGTGTATATAATTGCTCCTTGAACTGCATCTCGGATTGCTCCCGTTTCTTTTAATGTATTCGTTTAGATAAACACACCTACACACATGCCAAACATCTGAATAATTCACAGTCAAGCTCTCAACTCACAGTTAAATTACCTCCATCCTCAGCATAGTTACGTCTCTGGGATTTAGTGGAATTAGCTCAAATAAGAACTGATTTTTGTTGCTGTATATCTGTGTGTTTTAAAGCGCGGTGTGTAGGACTGTTATGTCTCCATTTTCCCTCAAGCAGCTGAAAAACTTTGGCAGTTGTCGCAGTGTGTTGGTGTAGTGGAATTCAAACCATTTTAAAGGAATTTGCTTTTGCTATATCTAAGAGAGACTCACAAATTAAGATTGGTTTTATACAGGGGGCGTTTAGTAACTTTATTATAATGTGTACAAAAGAATCTTTCATAAAGGTTAAAGTATTGGGTATTATACTGTCAACACAACCCATGGAAAGATAAAAAACAACGTCTCAGCCTGTTTCAATCTCTCCCTACTGCAGATGAAACTCTTATAAAATGGGTCACAGATATAGAGTTTAATTTAGTAAAAAGCCTGTGATTGTCATACAGTGCAATGATTTGGGATATTCATGTTGTGTTTGTGGCAGTGAGACACATCAACTAATGACGTTATGACTGAAGGGGTATTTTTTTTATAAATAAGCAACACTGTGTGATCACTGCAGTGAGGAAACATGTCCTAACTGTGACACTGAAGAACAGGCTCACTGATGGATGTCTATGGCACAGAAGAACAACAGGCTCTGACCATACACAATATTACTAAGTTAGTAGGATGCAGTCTTTGATGCTTATAAGTAAAATATATGTAGAGTATCATCAGTGCTTTCCTAAAGGCAAGATATGTTACAAAGTTGAACACAACAACAAGAAGAGAAAAAACTGATAAAACTGTCTTCTCTGATGAGGACAGTCTTTTAGCTTGCAGCTCAGCACTCTGCTGTGCTTCTTCTTAGATATCAGTCACTCACATGACAGCTGCAGATGCATAGTTATTTTCACTGATGCTCTGCTCCAGGATGTGGTCCATACATGTGCAGTGTGTTGTCAACTATGTATTTCACTCCTGCACTATACGGAGAGACGTTTGTCTCTTTATTATTCAATCAAATAGAATAGATTTGCAACCAAAAAAGAAATTTGAGAGCAAAACAGAATAGGTTTCAATTGCAAAAAAAATGTTTTGAGAGCATATTTCTTCAACTTCAAGTTCAACTAGGGGCAGGGCCTCACTCACTCATTCATTCTGACATACTCTGCTCAGGCTGTGACTGGCAAGTGGACAGGGGCAACCATGTTGCTGCTAATCAGGGTGCTTGCAGCAGCAGGGCATTATAATTGATTACTTCTTCTTCTTGTGAATGTACGGCAGGCTGTAGCCTACACTATTTAGCATAATTCATTACTTATAGGAAACATTTCAATTTCAAAGAGCAATAGACTATCAACTTACCTCCCGGTAGCATAAAACAAGGGAGAAGTGGGTGTATAACGTGGAAGGTGTAGCTCATGCTGGAGCCAGGTCAAACCCACCAATAGAAACTCTTCTCTCATCCATCTGTCAGAATCTGGATCACTGGTTCCTTCTGTCTGTGTCCATGTTTTCTTTTTTTCTCCAGAGCGGGGCTGGGCCTTATGGGACCTCTCTGCACACCTGCTGCACATCTACCTGATTACCTGCGCCTCATTCACCCACAGGCTCTTAAGCCTGGCGTCTTCCTCCACTCATCGCTAGTTCGTTGTTCCTCGCCAGCGGTACCTTTTGTTACTGTCTGCATATTTACCCTGCATTTTGATCTTGGCTTTGGCACAGTTGCCTTGGACTCACCTGTTTTTGTTTTTACTCCAGCCCTGCCATTCGTCAGCCCTCAGCCCTGCCTCACCCTGACGTCCGCTGCCTCTCTTCCTATGGACTCGTTGGCCACTTTTGATGTTTTTGTTCAGAGCACATTAAACTATCTCTAAATCTGCATTGTGGGTTCTACTTCTGTTCTGTTTGACTGGGTTAACTCCTGACATCATCAGCGTAGGCCCCGCCCAATAAGTGCAGTTGAACTTGCAAGCAAAGAGGACTGATTTATAAGCAAAATGATCATTACGTTTTGACTTAAAAACATTAGTTTTGATTGAAGTTGAAGAAATATGCTCTCAAAACATTTTTTTTGCAATTGAAACCTATTCTGTTTTGCTCTCAAATCTCTTTTTTGGTTGCAAATCTATTCTATTTGATTGAATAATAAAGAGACAAATGTCTCTCCATAGCAATACAAATAAAATCAAAATTGTGACATCCATGCAAGAAGCAGGAGAGCTGCTTTGTCAGCTACAGACATATTTTAAAGGGAGACTGTAGATGTGAGAGTAACTTTGCACTAGAGGCTGACACGGGAGTGTTTTTTCAATCCTGTCCCATCCTGCTCCCACAAAAAAAAGTCCAAAAATAATCCTGTCCTCGTCATGTAAACGAATGTGAAGACAGACGGATCCTGTCTGCCCTGTGTGCATTGCAGGCTGAATGACAGCTCAACAGAGTTGAATTTCATAATATCACAACATGTACTCAGGTCTACTTTGCAAAGTGAATCAGAATTTGGAACAAGCGACATAACGCAGGCTACTGTAATAGGCTATCCGGTCTAACTTAGCCAGCTGCCTATTGGGCGATTGGCAGTCATTGGTAACCTAAAAAAATACAGGCAGTATTTTGGCTGCATCAAAGAATGTACATTTTCGATTAGAAAAAGTTTATTTATCATTAAAAACTCACATTTTGGTTGGATTAAAGATAGAAAAAAGAAAGTAAAAAAGACCTGTTAATTTAGACTCCTGTTCACTCACGTTTACATTTTTCCTGTCACGTCCCAATCACGCGACTGATAGGTAAACTGACTCCTGAATCATGGGAATCCCAAGAAAATGTCAGCCTTGACATTGCACCTCCTCACAGAGGTTCTCTTCAAACGTTTTGTTTGCCAGCTCATGCACAAGTGGGGCCCTTGTAGTACAGTGGACATAAAGTGGTGCGTCTGTATAAAACCATACCAGAAACAAAGATCTTCTTCTGTCCCTTTCACCAGTAATTAACACCCCTGTCACACCTCACGGTTCAGCCAATGTCGTCCCCTAAATGGTGCTGTAAGAGGCAAGATGGCGGCTCACCATACTGGAGCAGTGATGTCAGGGCCTCACCGTGTATCCATCTCCTCAGCACTGAGCCTATCTCTGGCTTTTGAACAAAGTCCGTGGTCAAGTCGTGTTGAGTGTTGCCCTTTTCCTGTTACTCAGTTACTCAGGTAGAAATAGAGGAGACGTTACCTGACCCAAAGAGTTTTTATTGATTGAACTGAAATGTCTTTCAGAGATTTCAAACATCCTGTTTGGTGGTTATGCCTGAGGGTCATTTTTGTTGTGAGATTTGTGCTGGGACTTTGATACATGTGGGGGTAACTGTGTCACGTTGTCAGCCATCTTGCTTGTCTCCTCTCAGTCTGGGTCTTTGTGTTTGATTGAAGGGCCACAAGTTGCTGAATTGTGTATCCTTGTGGGGGGTTAACCTGTCTCTAACTCAGTTCAAATTGCTGGAGGGACCTCTGGCTGGCACCACTTGAAATCACAGGTAATCTGCTAATGTGTTTTCTGTGCCCTTGCTAGAATTGTTCCTCAGCACACTGACTGCATGGCTCTTGAACAACTTCACATGTTACTCTATCAAGTTCTCTGTGGTGTCCGGTCAGGACAAGCAAGGCAAGCAGTGCTTGACCCGTTAACGTTTAAAAAAAGGAAAAAAGAAATAACATCATATCTTTCCTTGCATCTGATTTCACAGCCATCTGTCTCATACGGGATCTGATATTGCCTCTTGTAAGTTGCTGCCGTCTGTTGGCCGCAGTGTGCTACTGTCTTGGGAAGCTGGCTTGACTCCCAGCCCATGCTGCTCATCACTGTTGTCATTTATGTGGGTGTGACCGTGTCTTGTTGACAAAGACTGTGGCAAGTCAAGTGGAGGGGAGAACAGCTTATTTTGGACGGACAGTCCTGGGATTGCTGACGGGTGGCTGCTTATGGCTAGTTACCATAGCTACAGACCAGTGTGCTTGGTCAAGCTGTGGTCGGCTCAGCTTTCACTGTTCTGAGATCACTTGAGATATTGCATGCATTAATACACATGTACAGACAAGCTGTACTCTTAACCTACTTCAACAACAGACTTTCCTCAGTAAGCAACGCGTTAGCTTAGTGAATGAAGACAAAGCAAAAGTAAGTCAACAAGTAAATAAATCATGAATCGCCGCAGTAGTCAACATGTGTGACCACTCACAGTTAGGGTGCACTGTGGTGCAGCTTGTATCCAAAGCAGCGTAGTAAGCTGAAGATGTCCAGGCACAGACGCAGGATGAGAGAGACCTTGAGCACAGGAGTTGTGTCTTTTAGTGTGGATGGTTTATTAAAGAGCTGAACACAGTGTAATCAACTTTTTGCATTGTGTCTGTTTGCACGTTGGTCACTTTTCATGTCTTTGACTTTCATTTGTCTTTATTTTGCTTATGTCCTGGCAAACTCAATGCTTTTTGAGTCCAGATGTGGTTTTATTGATACACATTAATCCAGAAAATGATATAATTTTAGATGAATGTGCATGTCCAGGAAACACTGTGTCCATGTTACAACCAAAGCTGGATGAGAAATGTCAGAAAAGTCCAACTGTCCAATTAACTCCCACTCTGTAGACAGAATTTTCATACAAAGTGTAAACCTCCACTATACCTACTTTACATGTGCCTATTAATGTGCTTAAAGCCTTGTGTCCCTAGACATTCAGAGAGGCACAATAACACACACAGACAGTATTCAGGTTAAAGTCCCCACTTGGAGATAAACACACAAAAATTCACACACACACACACACACACACACAAATATTTGTGAAGCTTTTACATTTCACAGAAGGCTGGCCAAGCGTTTCCTGATTAAATGTGTTAGTGACCCAAAAAAATCTACAGATGAGACATGCACAGAACACACACTATGGCAACTGTGTGTATCCATAGTTTCTAAAATAAAAAAATAAAAAATACTAGACATGGTATGACACTAATAGAACATTCCTTTGGGTCTGTTTTAGCAAAGCTTTCTAAAGAGAAGAGCTGGTTGTAATTGTTATATTAGACAAAACTTAAAAATGAGAAATCACTCTCTGTTGTTCGGATCTAATCATTTTGACATTACTATGAGACTCACAAAGCAGGAAAACAGAAGAGAAGAAGAGCTGACTTTATTTGTGATGTATGTTTACCAAGTGAAAAAGCTAAAACTGATAAAAATGACCACATACTGTAAAGACCTACATGCACACTTATACCTTGTTCTATCGCAAAGCAACTACAGTGAACACATCACAGTAGGGCTCAGGTGAAGGTAAAGTACTGCTGCTTGTCTAAAAAGCTCTTTATTTATTTTTTACCATCTAGTCACTCAGGTCATCAGGTGGAGGCTGTGAACTGTTGCTACGCTTTCAAATAGCATTTTAATACTTTTATGTTGTTTTCCTTTACTTTTCAAAAGTTTGAGAGGTATCACTGTTTCTGTCCACCTCCCCTGTTCACTGAGATGCATTAACATTTCAGCATTCACCAGGGGACTGGCTGTGACAGCCCAAAACAAGCCACCAGATCATCCTCAGCTTAGGACGGATTTGCAACTGACCCAAATTTTGTCTAATGCTGAAAGTGTAAATAGTGCATTGCTGTAGTTTACAGAGAGAGAGTTGAGGTCCTGGAATAAATCTTTAGTTTGCCTTGGCTCTTATTCTGTAAATAAATGAGGATATACAGTGGATTGTACATTGAATATGCTAATGAATGCACAGTGTGTATGTTGGGGGTATGTTTTTTGTGCTGGGTATTGGTACCAGTGTTTTGTTTTTTTTCTCACTGATAATAAGGAGTTACTTTCAACCTGTGTTTCATTGATGCAGATGCTTCCTGAAAACAAGAGTGTAAACAAAGATCACATATGTTCCAAACTGTTTCCCCCACAAGCCACATGACAAAAAACATTCAGTTGCAGTAACAAGGCCTCGCTGCACAACCTGAACCTCTTTGTGAATTACAGCGTTTCTGCACCAGCTGTTTTATATTCCACATCCCAGCAGAGGATGAGACAGAAGCTCTTTGGATGTTTGCCAGTTGGGAGCTGCAGCTCAGTGTGTGTCAATTGAAATCAAAGTCTGTGCGCATCTATTCTTATATTGCAGTAAGAGGGGCTCTCCAGCAGTTGTGATGGCCACAGCCATTGATGACAGTCTGGCAGCGTGCATCAATAATGCAAAATCTTATCCGCACTCCTCTTGAACTGTGAGTGATGTGAAGCCACTGATGGAAATTGCAATTTCTCCCTGATAGTAACTGCACAGACAGACTAACAATTACTAGAACCATAAAAACAGGCAATCCTACAAAAATATAAACATTGACAGTTTTGTTTCAAGAGGCTGCGTGTTCTGGGTGTCCCTCCAAAACCAGTGTTGCAGCTATATTAATGCATCCTGTTTGCAGACAAACAATTGTTTGTCCATGTCAACAGTATGAATTTCTGCCTGATTCTTTGCTTGTTTTTGTCTGCAAGCTGAATATCGGATCAACCCAGTACACGATCAAATTATCAGTCTGACAGTACATTCTGTTTATCCCTCAAAAACTGTCAATAATAATAACAATGACAGTATTATTATGCACAAATACAAGTTTTATATCATTTTTAACTTTTAGAAGTGGAGTAGGAGATCCTGGAAAGACGGTTCAAGCAGGCCACATTTTGAAGATACACAATTCAAAAGTCCAAGCCCCTTTCCTCAGACTTCTGTCTGAAGCCACGCCTCCAGAGCACAGGAATGTGCAACGCTTGTTCTTTTCTGCCATAACTTTGCTGCAACTGTCTCACTGAGTTTAGCAACCTAGCATAAGCTCTGGCTCTGGCATCGTCTTTTTCATATGGTAAAATCATTGAAGACTCTGAGCACGCACATGATCAGTGCACGAAGAGGGGGGAGGGAGGGGCAGTTGGCAGTTTGATAGATGCATTACAATCAAATGGATTTGTTCATTGCGTTCAAAATGATTGGATGTTGTGTTTAGAGGATTGTCCGTTCCACAGGTGAATGACATTTTTAATTTTTGTGAAAAAGCATTTAATTAACTGGTTGCAGTCAGGGTAGAAAATGCTCCAGAAAAAGATTGCCACCCCTACCTTTAATTCATGGCAGCATATTGAACTCTCCCTAAACCTCTGTGGCTGGCGAGCAACATCTGTCGTACTGCAGCAGTGAGACCAGACCAGAATTGCGTTTGTCTGCTGAGACAGGACTTCTCATTAATTTTATACCGGTTCATCTGAAAAATACCATTTGATTTGATTGAATATTGATTTAGTATTTATTGTGGAGACTAAGCAGTGAAAGAACAGGTCATATTCTGTGATCATGTTCAGATTCAGACCTGCTGCCAGTTGGAAAGGTGGAAACCCACATGACACAGTCTTATGAAATGACTCTCTCTCTCCGGCTAAATTGACAAAACCAGTAAGTCAAAGAATGGTTGGATTTTGTTGTCGCGAACATGTTGGTTTATGTAGAGTCTGATTAGACAAAGTTTAATGGTCTTACAGAAAAGGCAGTGATAAAATGAAAAATGAAAGCATCAGCAGTTTCAGTGACTGCCCCAGAATGATATATGATAACGTTCAAGTGATTGAGCCCTAAAGTGGCTAAATGAATTATGACTGGCCTGTTGGGTGACGTTGTTATTGAGCCACAATGTCCCACAGGGTGGAGGGATGTGTCTGTAAACATGGATTTTAACACAGGGGATCATTCATATACAGCTGACATAACAGTTTCCTTTAAGTATGACCAACATTGTTCCCTGACCTTTTAACCCCAGGCTTGATTTTTAACCACAATGCCAAAAATGACTGTGTCCATAGATATTCTTTGTTAGATAAGAACAATAGTGTCATGTTTGGACCTTTATTCTGGTGGAACTGCTGAATGGAGTAGCCATGATCTTTTTGATCACCATCTTCTCAAAGAAAGACATTTGCAAGTGTATTATAGTGGAATATTGAAAATAAACTCTTATTTTATAGTAGGAAATCCTTAACGACAACATCAGGCAGGTGCAAACTCGAGTATTTCTTTCTCACCATTTTGAGCACTGCTCTGCTCTGCTCTGCTCTGATAGAGCGTTGCTAACCTCATCACTTAAAGCTGTTTGTGCTGCAAATGCCATGAAATTTTGCAGAACTATTTGTTAATGTACCACACACCATAGCCCTCCAGCAGGGTTGTGAAGGGAGAAATCCTCAACTCTTCATTGTTAAGACTTTAATGAAAGAGCTGTTTTTAGTCTGAGTAAATTAAGCCTTATAGCGTTTCCCCTATTAAGTAAGATAGAAGTGTGCTATAAAGCTTTTTATGCAAAATCTAAGTGGGAAACGGACACTGATTCTGTCTGCGAGGACTTTGAATGGAAGGAGATTTGTAGTAGCTCTCAAACATTCTCCTATAACAGCCGACACAAACTCTTGCAGTTTAATCTTATACATAGGGTTTACTTGACACCTCATCGTCTCCATAAGATAAGTAGTAATTCTCCACATGTTCTAGACGTGTAGATGTTTGGAACAGTACTGAAGATCTATTGTGGACATTGTTAAAGGAACTGTGGGGGTGGAAATCCCAGCCAATCCACGGCTGACATTATGATGACAGGTCCTACCAATTATTATGAGAGACAACACTCGCTTTGTCAGATTAACCCTAATTGCAGCTAACAAATGTATAGCTATCAACTGGAAAAGCGAGGAGCCTCCTGGTGTTTCTTTGTGGCTTAAAGAGCTCTCGTCATACTTGCCATCAGAAAAGATGATGTGTTATCTTAGGAAAAAGCCATTAGCCTTTGATAAATGCTGGGGAGGATTTGTAACCTTTTTACATGATAGAGCTGCTCCTATAGGTAACGTCCATGGTCAGAAGAGAAATAGGGCTTGATTCTGTAGTTCATTCATTGTTTGGGTAATTAGCCCATACAGTTGGGTGTAATGTAACATTATGTGTGAGAATGATATGACCTCATCCAAGCCTCCTGCTGTTATTTCTGTTATTAATATTTCCTGTACCAACCCACCTCTGTACGTCTTGTTTTGTCTTACCTTTATAGTGCACTTTCTACAGATGTGAGGATGGGTTATTACTGTTGTTCTAACTTAATTTGCTTTATTGTTATTTTATTTCAATTTATTTATCTTTTCCTCATCTTTATTGTTATTGTTATGATTATGATTCCTGTTGTTGTTGTTATTATTATTATTATTATAATTATCATTATT
>OMNW01014164.1:0-34821 GCA_900303245.1 Selene dorsalis
TTTCTTCAGGAAAAAAAAAAAAAAAAAAAAAAGGACATTGGTCTTAAAACACTGCACAAGTTATCCAACTATGCGTCATTATGATAAACAGCACAAACATCCCCAATAGTCCATTCATCCAGTTCCTTTTTTTCTGGTTTGTTGTTTGAGGGTCAGTCGGTGTTTCAGACTGGTACTGTGCTGATGGACTGAAGTGGCATTTGCGTGTGGTCATTGTTTAAATCTTTATTTCGTGTGTCGTGTATATAGTCATTTGTTTTCAATTCTCTTGACAGGAAAAGCCAATAAAAACTTTAACAAAAACACAACATTGAAAAGTTATGTTTTATTTAGAGATTGCAAATAGAAATAGAATGTTGGATGTTTGTGTGCATGTACGAGCACCTTTAATGCACCCTGTTCATAATCTCAAGGATGTGATCTCAGTTGTTGAAACTGTGATTGTATTGCATACACAAAGAGGCTCAATGTAACAACATTGTGCTATGTCCTGGATTCCTCATATTGAACTCTTTTTGTAAATAGCACTACCATGAACTTAATCAGACTGTGACTTCGAATTTGCATGGAAGTGAAATGCAGCTTACATAGACAGGATGAAGAAAAGCTCAAAGGCCGCTGACTCTCTCAAAGAAAAATGTGGATTGATCCGTCTGTGTTTAGATATTTGGCAGCTCCGTAATGTGTGATTGACTGTGGATTAGCAGAAGTGACTGTAGTGATACAGGGGGACTGCGAAGTGGTGAGGTGAAAGATCAGCTTTGAAGATGAGAAGAGTAGAGTTTTTTCTCCTTCACCTATGGTCACATGCTTATGTCTGAAAAGACTGTGAGCTTGGAATTAGTGAGGTACTGATATTCCTATCTTCTCCAGCTGCATCAGTTTCAACTGGTAAAAAAATAGCAGTATAATGGTTTTATTGAACAACTACAGGGCACGTGGATTTCCACCAAGGACAGTGTCAAACAAAATGCAGTTGAGTTGAGAAAAACACAAATTCAACAAACAACGAATTCATATCTTGATGTCTAGAATTTAATGTATCCCTTGTTCAATCCCTCCACCTATTCCAGTGCAATTTGGTTCAACACTTTCTGTGTAGTTCTCCTGACAGAGAGGTGAAGATAATGGTGCATATTGCTTTTACTGAAATTTTTTAATGCCCAAATGAGAACAATTTGAAATGCCATGAACATACAAAACATGGATAAAGGACTAGCTGGTGAACATAGTGGAGGATGTGTAAATAAGCAACTGTTTACGTACAAATTCACAATGTCAACTTTTATGTTTGTTGGTGGCCTAATGGTTAAGTTCCATCCCACTGGGGGTATGGACTTGCATTTGAAATGACGTTTTTTTTAGAACTGATATTTCTCTTTTTCCCCACTTTTGAGGCAATTTAATATCGAGCCCAAAGACAAGGAGGATGAGGAGAGATGAAAATGTGAGAAAGTAGTTTACATTTCATTTCAGAACATCTAAGTTATGCAGCTGATCTACCAAAGTAAGGCACAGCATTTAGCATTACAACTGAGTTTTAAAGGGAGCTTGTTTCATTACCTATACGTTTCCACAGTAGATCTTCTTTTACCACATTAGCTAAGCCAGCAGAATAAATTTATGCATATTCTTTAACTAACCCAGTGACAAGCATTTGACATGACATCTATAAACTGTGAAGACCCTCCAGACATGCTTTAAGACATACACTACCAGTCAAAAGTTTGGACAAACCCTCTCTTTCAATGGTCTTTCCTTATTTTTATTACTTTCTACATTGTAGATTCATACTGAAGACATCAAAACTATGAAGGAACACATGTAATTATAAAGTAAACACAAAAGTGTTAATTAAAACAAAAGTGTCATCTGTCACCTGACACCTTTTGTGTTTAATACATAATTCCTTATGTGTTCCTTCATAGTTGTGATGTGTTCAATTTGAATCTACAATGTAGGAAGTAATGAAAATAAAGAAAAGACATTGAATGAGAAGATGTGTCCAAACTTTTGACTGGCAGTGTAAAAATACAATACTCTGAATAATAACTTGAAGAATCGTGGTATGGGGGTTGTTTTACCTTGTTAAAAAGTTTTATCTGCCCCTCATGCTTTCCTATCAAACATTTAATTGCTGGATACCAAAGGTTTCAGGTCTCCACGACCCTGACTGGCCTCTCAATGGGTTTCCATGTCACAAAATCCTGCTTGTACACTACTGTACAGATTTATAGAGGAACTATTTTTACTGTAGCTACAGTGGGGCAAAAAAAATATTTAGTCAGCCACCAATTGTGCAAGTTGCCCCACTGTATGCTACATTTTTACCTTAAATAAACAGCTTCAGAGTAATTGTGATGGTTACATACATGACTTGTAACTTGTTACAGGGAGAATGGAGGCTCTCTGTCTTCCACCTGGCGTCTCTTGGCGGAAAACCAACGTTGCCACATGTGTGCAGTATTTGGCCGCAAACCCAGTGTCCGAGTTCTCGTCTCTGTGCACCGCAACACAAACGCGCCCCGTATCCCATAATCTTTTGTTTATGACAGATAAGACTACACAAATATACACGCCGGAACATCATATGCTATATAACGTTATCTACCGCTCCATGGATTGATTTTTCGCCAGCTTCGTCAAAACAAATGCACATGGCCCGGAGAAGGGACTTGCATAGTTCCTCTTTAAAGTAAGCACAGAGAAACTTTCCTCTTCATGTGATGAATGAGGAAATGGCCTTCTGCTACCAAACTGCACATACATCATTCTGCACAGTGAAGGTCAAACATTCAACTGTAGCAAAAATAACCAAAACACAGATGCTGAAGGGGGGATTTGAGTTTAGTCGAGAGAGCTTTAGGGACCTTGACCTGGTCGCCATGATACACTCTGCTTTGCTGTCAGCATGACCCATAACATGAACTGTCAGTATGAGAATTAGATTTAGGACAAAAAATATAGAAAGTAGATTCCTTGAATGTACCTTTAAGAGTGCATCTCCTGTATGTGATGGATAAACCTACAGTCTATATATAATGAATAAATAAATAAATAAATAAATAAATAAATAAATAATGCACTGACAATTAGCTGGAAAGGATCCTACTGTGTGTGAAATGGATTCTTGCACCTTCTATAATAAGTCTCCAGTGACTGGTGCACACTAGGTCATGGCCTTGGTCTGACATACTACTGCAAGTTTTCATAGTCTACAAGTAAACATGTATATTCAGTGGCCTGATCTAAATCTGATAGTATGCATTACATTACTTGTTACACAAAGATGGACATTGAAGCTGAACTCCATAAAGGTGTTTTTTTTTTTAAATTCCTTCCACATTTCTGCATTTTTATGGTGCAATTAGTGCACTTGCAAGATGTGTTATTACTGTAACTCCAACACGCAGCTTCATAAGAATGCACTGACCTTCTTTGACTATTCTCCAAGGAGCGAAGAAAGTGTCGTGCAGTCTCAAGTGGGATAGCTGCTCAGTTTCCTGGAAGTTCTCGTTCATTCTCCTGAGGATTGGAGAGATGGTGGCGTGGCCAAACCTGAATGCAGCAGTGGCAAACACATTGGAGGCAGAGGGGTTCGTATTTGGATCATATCCTCCATAGGGGCCAATGTAATGTTCAAAAGACTCAGGGCCAATAATCTTTGGAACATAATCTCTCATGTTTATGACCTAAGAGTAAAATAAAAGAGAGAGAGAGAGGGGGGTCACAAAGAATCACAAAAGAAACTCTCACATAAAAAAACAACAACTAAAGACAGTGTGCATCACATCATGCTTTAAAGCCACACGGTGTGCCTCATATAGGTTGGATACTGGATATCACTTAACAGATAAAGGTAACATATTGTATCTTGTGAATGTGTGCATGCAGCTTGGTCATAAAAATCACTGCAGAGAATTTCATCTGTCCTCATCATTATTTAAAAAGGGCCTCAGTTTGCCAACACATACAAATGAACATAATCACACAAATTTAAACATATACACATAGGGCACATTTGGTTTAATTTTTAAGGTACAAAACCTGCCAGAATTCACCTTCTGTTGCTCTGAAGATAACTTTGAAGATATGAAATAGAGCTGCCTCCAATCTGGTGTACAGACAGTCAGTTTAAAATGAACTTGTTAAGGCAAAAATGATTAGTTGAGATGGCTCACCGAATACTGAGAGTCTCAGACTGCAGATTGGATGATCTGAGCGCTACCTTGCGCAGATCAGTCACACAACAACATCAAAAAACTACTTAAAACAGATCTGCACAAAACTAAAACTGATGCAGACCATGTCAGGTGTGACAGGGGAACACGGCTTAAACTGACTCATGTTTAGGAAGCAGTGCTGCTCATAGGTCTGGTTCCATATCAGGGGTAGTCACTGGAATGTCAAGGGCAGCAGTCACCCATACAGTGGTGGAGAATAACTGGGTACATCTACTCTAAAAAAAATTGCCATGTCATCAGGGTTATCTGGATTGGTTTAAAATGAAGAGTATGGAGTTTGAAGGTTGCTGGGCAATTACTTAGGTACAGAAGGTCAAATGCAAAATACGATCCACTTGCATTATTTTGGAAAAGTAGGATAAAGTGTGTCATCTGTGCATCTGTTACCCACCCTCTTTTTACAGTGTTTACATTTGCTTAATGTTTGTCTTTTGAATTTAACTTCATGGCAGCTAAGCTCAGAAACACAGCGCTCCTCGGCAGGTGACTCTTGCTTAATGGACCAAAACAAAACAAAAAAAAAAGTCTGGACCTTTAAACTGTTAAACTTTGAAAATCCTCCACCTGCTATGCTGACCACTTAAAAATTAAATGCAACCTCCTGCGCCAAACTACACACGAGAGGGCCAATATCATAATGGCACCAACCTTTATTCAGTTAAGCTCAAATGAACCAGAGGCCATTATCATGAGGTCCAGACCCACTCCACTGATTACGTGATCCTGCGTTAAATTTTACTTGTTGTCAACGAAAACAACCGAGATATCTACAAACTTAGCTCAAACCTTCATGTGAAGTCGTATGTCCAAGATGTGCATAAACATAAACATCCCCTGGTATCCACCTCATAGCGCTGGTCTAAACCACCCGGATAATTGCACACCACCGTTGGTCTGGATGTGGATTTTTTTTTTGGTTTTAGTAAATACTGCCACAGCATATACTTCAAATGCACTGAGGTAGTGCTTTTCTCGTGACTTGTCACAAATAATGCAGTATGAAAACATCCTACATTTGCCCTGTGTGAGCTTGTTTAATGGGAACAGCTGCCTGAGGATTTAAATGAAGGAAGGGGCTTGGTGAGAGCTGGAGGGATTCAACCATATGGGCCAAAAAACCTTTAAACCAAAAAGTTTAAAGGTTTGTAAGAATAGGTAAAGTGGAGATTGTTATAATCAAGTAAAGCTGTACAGGTGATAAAATTACATTAGGGCTGCACAAGGTTTGCAGTTATTGTAAATGCACTACATTTTAGCAGGTGATGTGGATTAATTGAATCCTGACTATCAGTAGACGTTAGCAGACATTTTAGTGAGCTAGTTTCAGAGTGGTGTTAAGGTGCAGGCTGTCTCACTGTCATGACTCACTGGGATTCTTGATCACAGCTTGATGGCAAACTCCCTGGCAAAGGATCAAAGGATCTCATACAAATGAAATTATGCTTGTGGCTCAGTGATTCTACTGAAGTGTTATGCCTCCATTAATCGTCTGTAGTAATCATCTACCCGTGGCAGGAAAAGAAAGTGAAAACTTCTTGTTTAATTCTACTTCCTTCCGTTGAGAAAGACAAACAGAGAGCTTTCTTTATTCTTCATCTTAGCTTTGAGATTTTTTTTTTCCTCCATGACAAAAAAAAAAAAAAAAGATAAGGTTACAGTCTACCAGTTTGCAGCCTGGTCAGACCTGATAGCCCCTCACTTTTCAGTGCACCTGCAATACAAGGATTTTCCAAGCCGGTCATGGTTATAGCTACAGTATGTAAATCCCCTACAGTACCTGCCTTTTATGCTTATTTAAAGAACCCCTCCACCTTAGACCAATCTCTTTTTAATATTGTAAATCTCCCTTCTCCATTATTGCCCTGGAGCCACCTGAAAATAGCAGCTGTTAATCCATTGCAATAATAAAATGTCCGCCCCCCAATAATCTCAAAGATTACTGAATATTTTCCATTTACTCAAAAGGCTGTGCAGACCTTAACAGCCAAGCACCACCGTCACTGCTTTCCCACAGTAGAAGCAATTAATCATCTGTATTAACACATATTCTGTTCATTATATTCTATGAAGATCGCAGGCACCCACCGTCACCATTACCGCAGGTAATAGTGAAATTAATAATAGGAAATAGCTGCTATCAACACTCAGTTCAAACAGTCATATTGCACAACCTGTCTGTCATCCATCACTCCCAAGACAACAAGGTAACAAGTAACAAAGCCCTGTTGTGTGCACACAGAAACATATACAGGCAATAGAAAAACAGAAGGGAATCCATATGTCTAACTGGTAAGGTAGGCCTGTGAGTGCTGTCTTTGCACATACCGTTTAAGGTGAAGGATTATCAATTGTCAGTTTTTCCACTGCGCACTGACGCCCGCCCTGTCATCAGGAGTCTTATGTTACACAAGCAAACGGAAGTTTATCCAAGCCTCGTTCTGAGGAAAGCCACTTTAACTGTACTCTGGTTCAAACAGGCAAGAATCTATATTAGTAATGTATGAATGAAATGTTGAGCTCATCCAAAGCTTCATGCAAATTAGAACTGATTTTAATTACCTTATATGGTGATGAAATAAAATTGCAAGCTTAACATTTCCCGTTTATGCATCCAGCATACATTGTTTTGCGTAACAATACCCTTGAGAGTTGTGCTTGTTCAAATTTCCAACATTTTTTTTTTAAGCCCCCAGGGAAATATATGTCAAACTGTGTCTGCCTGCTATACATTGTATGGTAGAGCTTTTTCACTAAAAGCAGCTGGATACTGAGCCAAAAAAACACAGAGAAGAACATCAACATTAAGGAAACAATACATTTGTGTTCTAGCGAACGGAAACAGTGACCTGAAAGACATTAAAATGCCTCCTTGATGCTAAGCGGAACTGCAAAGAAGGGTGATCATTGCTTTTGCATTCCTCACTACAACCGTTATCCGACCAACAAATAATCCAAACTGTTAGAATAAGGTCTGTAGCTGCTTTGAACTCAGGCTTAGGAGAGATGTTGGAAGCCAACTCTGACTCTAGCATTGGGAACTGCACCATCACCACTGAGGTGATTTGTAAAAGAGCCTGCTGAGACTTTTGCAAAGACAGCAAAGCAGCGGATTCCACAGCTGGTTGATTCTTACAGTCAGACCTATAAACAGCTGCTGTCAGGGTGAGACAAGTTCTGAATCAATTAAATCACAACAAAGCTTCCAATGCTGAAAAAGTTTTCTTTCACTATTTACCTTCATCTTGACTTGCTGGGGATACATTTTAGACATGACACAAATGCATCTAAAAGAAGCAGTTGTGCCTCATTCACTGTAAACAGCATCTTTATCAGTGTTTGTTTACCATTACTGCACCTTTGCTGCTCCTGTAAAATTCACAGATGAGGCACTCCAACATCAAAAGGCAGTCAGTCAAAGACAGGCGAATAATCCAAATGTAAAATTCACATATTGGAGGCAAAGGTTGGACAGGTAATGCACCGACCCAAGTCACACTACAAGTGGCAACTGACCTTAACATGCTGGACGTGCAACACAGTGTTATAAATACACAAAGAACTAATTAACTGATGAGACACAGGTGGGTCAGAAAAAGAGAGGGAAAAAAAACACAAAGACAGGAAGTAAAAACACAGTAGGTGCAAATGGACTCTACTAATTTCAAAATAAAACAGGAAACACTAAACAGATCCAGCCAGGACGTTTACAACATTAAGATGATCGAACTCATGACAATGTGCTTCGGAGCTAAAACATTCATCTTGTTCTCATTTAATGGAACGTAGCAGCTGTCAGTTGAATGTGCGTAAATAAATGGTGCACTGTTTAATGAGTCATTTATTCACTCACAATGATGAAATTTGTTGTCATCATATAAAAGCTAAACTGTTAAGCATTTACACGCTGGTACACTGAAGCATGTCTGACAACTGCAGTCTATGTTTTCCTTTTGAAAAGGGGAAATTAAAAATGGCCAATAGAAATTTTTGGTTGTGTAATATGTTAATTACCCGACCCCTGTTCAGAACTGAATAGCTTTTGTGAATTCAACAGATTGCAGCAGTTTGTAAATCAGATTTCAAAATTCACATTGAATTAATCTTGTTATTGATTTTGGAAAGCTCTACACTATTCCTCTGACTGTTATGCAATAACACAGTAAATACAATAATTGTATTTTCATCTCAGCAAAAGCCCCAGACACGTTTTTTTGTCTTCTCTGATGAAAACTGTACTGATATATTCATAATAGAAAGAAGCAACCACCAAACATCAGCAACATTCCTCCTATATAGGCTACTTTGTTTAATGACATGTATAAAGTCACAATACGTGTGAAGGCAAAATTGGGCTAAAGTATAATCTAGTCATTTACACATTATATATGTGCCATCCCGTGGTATACAACAAAAAAAAAGCAGCTTGAAAAAGAAACCAATGTGTTTTGTTCCTTATAATCTGGGGTGACTGTTTCTGCAAGGTCACAGTTTAAGACATTCAGGGCACCCCCACCTGAAACCTGAGCGACCTAATAACAGCACAGAAGCTGCTTTGCATAAAGAACTGGTGAATCAAATACCAGGTTTTGCATTTAATTCAAGACCTCATAGGGTTTCAACAGAGATAGATGGATTTTTGATGATACAGGTGTTACCACTTTGCCCCAGCTGTATAAAATTCAAGGTTCTTGGCACAGGGCACAGCGTGGAGAAGTGGTTGCCTGCCATGGCAGAAAACATGACTGGTTGTTTTAAATTACCCAACACTACAAACATTTCTAGCACCGCTCAATGAACTGTTAAATAAAGTTGAAACAAGCTGTTGACAGAAAATAAAGAAGAAAGAAAATTAATCAGCAACAATTTTAATAGTCACTCAATAATTAAAGTAATATTAAAGACAAAAATTGGTTCCAGCTTTCTTAATGTGAATATGTAAGGTTAAATGAGCAGATAAATACCACCCCCTCAAGAAATGTAGGTTTAGGTTACATGCTAGTTTTATATAATTAGGAATATTTAAAGTTTTTTTTCCTTTTTTTAAACTTTGGGCAGAGTCATCCCAATTCTTTTGCCCTGTTATGAGCTAATGTAACAATTTTCTGGCCTCACATTTAATGTATAAACACATTTGTATTAATCCTCTCTTAATTCTCAGCAAAAATACAAATTGATGTGAAATTTTCATTTTAATGTGGCAACTTAGGCTCTAGGAAATGTATTTTTGTGGCATGTCAGCACAGTGCAGTAGTTGTCAGTCAGTTTTTATAGTCACGACTCACATACCTGGTGCAGAGCTGTAATAATGCTGCGGGTTTCCTGGTACACAGTTTCCGGGCTCCAGTGACGATTCATGCGTCTCAGTTCCTCTGCAATTCGATTGTGTTCCCTAAGCCACAACGTATGCAAAGTGATCAGGGGCATACCCTCATTGACCCGAGTGTCTCCCGCACTGAAGCACTCAACTCTCCCCCCCTGAGGGTCCTGGTGGCAGTCTGACGGCAGAGTGGCTACGAAAGGAAGGTAGGGTCTTCCTTTTGGGTCCATGAACTGTTTGTTTACGGCAAGTTTCCCATTAAGGCCACTGAGATCACGGAGGGAGCTCTCCATCTTCGGAGTGTGGCCGTACACAACAGAGGCGTCCATGAACGATGTGATAGCATTCATCTGTTGTCGCTGCAGAGCTTGGTCAATATTTGACCCAAAATCCATGAAGCATACTGATGTGGAGCGATGAAATGGCAAGCAGCCTTGTGCAGGGGACAGCTTATCATATGTCTGCAGTGAAGACAAAACAATTTATATTAGCCTGCTTTAGTAAAATCTTGAACTACTTTTGATTTATATTATTGTGGTCATGATATTTTAAAGGAATAGTTGTGCATTTTCTGACATACACTCAATTGCTCTCAAACAAGGTTAGGTGAGAAGATTGTCCACTCATGCCTCCCTTAGTTTAGTTTAGCATACAGATTATAAGGGGAACCAGCCTACCTGCCTTTGTCCAATGTTAACTAACTCTTTTAAATCCTCTGCAGTAAATGCATCATATTTCATCTGTCACAAATTAAAACCTAAAGCGTATCGGGAATTATTGGTTTAAAGGAAAGGTAAGAAAGTAAAATCTTTATGTTAATCTTAGGTAACCAGTTACATGGTTTTATCTTTATATTGTATGGGCATGGTCAGAGTAGTATCAATGTTTTTCTTTTACTCTCAACAAGATAGTAATTAAACAAACTAGTATAGTTTCTTTAAAACACAGGACTCTGACAAGAGAGCAATCAAGACAAAGGTTAGCAAGCATTTAGAAAGACTGTTGTGATTTTTACTATACCTTGATAGGAAAGCACAAATGCACATTCTCACATGTGTCCAAACAGTCCTGGAAATTCAAAGAAGCAGGGCTGGCCTGAGGGGTGAAGGTTATGTCATGGTCGAGATACTGGCCCCACTCCACCAGCATTTGAGAATACATGTCATCGTGAGTGTGAGAAGAGCTCTTCATTATTTTCTTGCTGACTTCCCATGGCTGTCGACACAGGAGGATTTGTTATTTTGGGAGACAGTGAGTACTATGTTTACAATTGCATTTTCCCCACAACTGCCTCTGCAGCGAGTTGCAATTAATCAGTCAGTGTTTTCATCATTAACAGAAATGAACACATATTCTGGGGATGGCCTTTGGTGTTCCAGTCAGGGGTTATGATGGATGAGAGTTTTGTTGTTTGTGTGAACTACTTCATTCTTTAATTCATTAATTTATATTATAAATAGATAAATGACTTAAGCTCAACAAAGGGGCTTCCAGTTTTTATATCATAATTTATCTAACAAATAGGACTTTGACAACTGATTATAAAACGAGTTATCCAATACATTAACTGTCCAAGATATGATTTACTCAACTCATTAAGAAATGGAAAAGTTAGGATCACAGATTATCTAATATCTAAAAGACTAGTAAATTTTCAGCTCTTATATGTGGAGGTAAACTGCAGGCTAGATACAACTGATGCATATTTCATGAGCTCTTCCACTAAAAGACCTCACTCTCACTGTGTAATGAGTGCATAAATTAAAACTGAAATTCAATGCAAATATCAGCGTAACAGTTTCATTTGCTGTTTGGGAGGAGTAATGTGTATCCACATGACTGGAAATCAGCTCCTTTCAAACCACTGGAACAGAGTATTTTTAAAGCACAGGCCATAACATCCAAATACAGCTGTAATCTATGTCATCTCACACACACACACACACACTTCTGCTCTTCCTAAATTGCCGTGGACTTTATCTGCAGTAAAACAGGTTAGAAAAATAAATGGAATGCGACATTAACTCGGGTTTGCAGGATGAGTTCTCTTCATTTCTAATTTCTCCAGCAAGACCTTTGTGTCTGTCGGACCAGCATTTTGTAGATTACCGGGGGAAGTTGGAATCCATTATGGAGCCGTCCTTGGTTCCAACCCTTGGGTTCCCTCTCTCCGTCTTCGTATTCAGCTGGAAGCCATCTGACCAAGGGAGTGTTGGCTGCTCCCCAGAGAGGATTTTGCCTGACAAAAAAAGAATCATGAAGCGTATCCAGAAATGGTGTAATGCAAAAACACTATATGCCATCACTGAAAGCAACAGGATTTGTTTCCCTCCAAATAAACAGACAAAAACTACACTTTAACCAAAATCTAACCAATCCCAGCCTCTTATACTTCACTAGCTAATTTAAGGATTTGCCATATATACTGACACAATGGTGATTCATGTGTGGTTGCTGTTTTTACTGCTGTGACCATATGACGAAATTTGTCTCCCTTGGGAAAAACTTTATGTTACATAGTGACTTATAATATAAGTGACTATGCAACATAAAGTTTTGATGTCACAAAAGCAACACCAGTGATTGACTGAAATAAAAAGAAGTCATCTAACAAGTTCATTGACAATGAGCAGTTAAAAGAGGAAAAGATGACAAAATATTATCTTTATCACTTCTCATTCCTTGAATAACTTGTAACAACGCATTATCTACTGCCACCACTCCAGTCAGTGTTTGGGATGTGTTATGTTACTCATACAAACATGCACTCCTTGCCATAAGCAGACACAAGGAGGGAGCTCCAGGAGTTTGATTTTATAAATGCAGTAGTTACTGCCCAACACCTTATATATTTTAATCTGTGAAATCATCAATTGTTATAATAAAGAAAGAGCTGATCTGGTTAAATTAGAAATACATTGTGGTTTTGGTTTTGGTCTCATCTTGTTCTTCAGGTCAGTGGGACCTTTTAGTAACTAAACCCCTGTTCTTAGTTGCTAGGAGTGAACACTGTAGGAAGACAATTTACACTTTTACTGTCGTGAATTTGTTTTATATAACTGTAATGTCTAGGAGACAGAGAAATGGTTAAAAGTAGTATAGGTGTCAGGAAAAGAACCATGATATTTCAGCTGCCAATTTTAAAATCAATCAAATCAATCAATTTAATTCAACGTATTCAGTTTTATCCAGAAATCAAAGTTTTATTTTTAAATTTTCAAGTTTGATTCTGCCTCATTATTCCTCAGAAGATCTTCCCCACACATCAAAGTATCCACTTGCTATGACAAAAATTAAAGTGAATGTGAAATGTATTTTTTTTATTTTCAGTTTGGCAGAAGTTGTGCAACTTAAGTTTTGAAATGTAAAAAGGGAGAGTGTTTGCATTTTTAATTTCAGAGCAGCATCAGGGTGAGGTGGTTGTGGCCTTTTATCTCAACTCACTTATCAGAACTTTCTTTTCCAGTGGTAATAGTATTCTATCTATCTTATTTATATATTTTACCACAAATGTGTTTTACTTTGAACTGAGTGACAGAAAGAATCTGCCTGCATTATTGGTTTGTAGACCATAAGACTTCTCTCTGTTGACGATTTTTCAAAAAGTAAGAGGTCAGTCGGCTACCTGTTGTTGCAGAGGCCAGATATGGAGCGATACTTTGAGAGGTCTTGGCACATGGCTGGATGTGTTGCAGGAGGACACCGAGACAGCTCCGCGATCTCCTCCACAACGTCCCATGTCAAGAGCTCTAACACAGTGACACAAGAAAGTGAACACAAGCAGGTTACAGCCCATAACCATTTAAAATACCAAGTGTTTTGTAGTGTATTAAAATTTCAGTTTTGTTCAAGTTACTCTAACTCCATGGTGTCTGACTCTAAAGCTTTATCACACAGGGAGATACTCTGGAGTTAACGAAAGCAAATCTACCTGGAGCCAAGACATCCCTTTTGTATCTCTGTCTTGCTCTGCTCTTTAGGACTTTCAGAGTAGTTTGAAAAACCTCTGCAGCTTGAGCAATCTCCAGGGTCTCTGGCTCAGTTTGCCGAAGGAATGCAAACATATGCGTGGAGGGTGAGGTTGCGTTCCGTCTGTGCACAGAAATTGACAGGTTTTTTCTTTCCCCCTTTCCTTTTTTTGGCAGGGTTGTTGTTGTTAAAATAGAGACAGATGTTACATGTGAATTAATTTGATGTTTTTTTTGTTTTTTTTACCGTTGTCTTGAGTGCTGTAAGCCCCCATCTACAATTTGAAGGCTCTCTTGAAATGATGATATGAGCAATTCTCTGACAGATGTAGCTGGAACACAGTAGACAGTAAAACATAGACACACACATACATAGTAAAAACACAGCATAAAAATGTGTTTTAATGGTATTTTGAATATAAGTGCATACTAAAATATAAACTATATACTGTAAGTGGCAGAAGGTAGTTTTTATCACACAGCCGCATATTTGAGGCAATTTTCAAGTCTTTGTGCTTCAAGTATTTAAATGTGATGCTGAATTTCTACCTTAATACGACATTGTAGACAGAAACATTTCACATTTGAGATATTAAGATGATATATATTAAGCTGTCCCCAACTGTTCCCAACATTTTTTTTTGTGAATTCACATAATCTCTCAGATCATTTTATTACAAAATTAGTAAACCAATCAAAAAGAAAGGACAACAATAACTTTTTTTTCTTACTTCCCATCATATTAATTAGCTCATTGCCCCACCTATCTGTTGAGGGATCCAGTCCTCAGGTTGGGACATTCTGCTAATTATACTTATGTACCTTTACTTTGGCAGCATTTTGAGTGATGTTAAGCTGTCAGATATTTCTACAAGCACATTCACTACTCTGTGATATTAGTGCTTTTATTTAACAGGTCATTTCTGGTACCACTAACTGTTTATGAAACCCTGTTGACACTACTACATGTAACATTTTAACTGTCATTGTATACATCACTTCTTATATTCATATATAATACCTATTTTAATGTATTTGAGGCATCTTTAAATCAATACACTAAACCAACAGTTGAGGTTATTATAGGCGTGTATGCAGCATTTTCACCTTTATGTCAGTGTGTCAGCTTTGGTTGTAAATGTGCTGACTTGGTCTTAAGAGAAATTTGAATTTCAGTGCAAAAAAAGAACATCATAGGAGAAATATTTATGGTCATGCTGACATTTCCATGAGTTTCTCTCCCTTATTCACCAGTGCATATTCATCTTAGAAGTGAGAAATAACTTAATCATGAATTATAGTTGTTTGTTACGGTTACATAGTCTTTCTTGCCATTGTGAGTTATGACAGCACACATAAACTGCATCTCAATCAGTTTCTCCCAATCCACCATTTTGTATCATAGATTACCACACAGTTGAGGTGAAAGTTGATTTCTGCAATCATATTTATAAAAAAAAAAGATTTACTCACAGTTGATATGTCTGACTTCATTACTCGTAAAAACTGGGAAAATGCAGAACAAAATGGCCAGGAGAATGACATGGAAAAAATAAGCCATTTTGGCAGACAGTGTGTAGGAGAGCCAAAGAGTTGTCCAAGTGTTGTGTGCCCTATTGAACCTCCTTATATATTCAGATAAAGCCAAGGTTAAATAAACCAACCCCCCTGACTAGAGAAGCTGGGAGATTCAGTGTTTCTCTTGTCCTTGGTTGACTGATTTGGAGAAGTTCTTTTCTTTCTCCTCCCATTATCTCAGCCACTTGGATGTTTGTTCAGTTCTGAAACACTATCTAACAATCCTAAAGAAAACATGAGATAGTAGTGACGCAGTTTGTCGTGCATAGACTGATATCTTATGTGGGTTTAAGTAATCCATGTAAGTGTAACGTAAGGAATTAAGGCATAACGAAGAAAGACATATTCAGCAAAAGTGAGATTTTTGTTGCCACTATAAATATAAATGTATATATGTACAGTGTAGAATGGCTTCTTACTGAATGGTCACATCTGATGTCATCTCTGCCATACCTGAAATAATCACACCATTAATTAGATTGATTTAAAAAAAAAAAAAAAGGCATGCAGTTGTTAAAAACGTCTTATATCCATCTTACTGTAAAAATTGCACTTGAAGTATAAAAACACTTACTGGATAGAACTTGTTAGATCCTTTCTATCAAACTTTACCTCAAGGACATAATTGGTGAAATAAAAGGACACAGTATCAGCAGCAGTCATTGCAGTGTTTAATGGGTTCATGGTCTTTGCTCCACTGTACTTCTGTCTTCCCGAGCCGATTTTCAAAGTTTTCGATGCAGACTGTGGGGATTACTGACAGTGAGAAAGGCCATGGCAGCCATCCTGAAACTTCTCCTCATCACAAATACTTCAGTTAGTGTTCAGGGTCCAATGCCACCAGTGGAGCCAACTGTGAGAGTCACGGCCCATTGATAGTTGAGCAGTGTACTTGAAATTCATGCTTGACATGGTACTGATGCAACTTCATGATGCTCTGTGTGTGTGTGTGTGTGTGTGTGTGTGTGTGTGTGCGCGACCTCAGCAGTGGGCAAAAGATCATCTCAGACGTGGCTCCATGTGCTCTCTCGTTGTCACAGTGGCTGCTTTAGCTTCAACACAGAACTGCCCAACCTTCTCAACAAATGAGTCCCAGTGTTTCTTCAGAGTGAGGCGAGTGACAAGGAAAAAACTTGAACTGAGATATATCTGAGTCTTTCATCCTGCCTGTCCACACCCTGCTGGCAGCCATTATCAGTTACTTTATATAAGCTTAATTATTGTTATATAAAGGCTGGATACCCTACTGCTGTAGAATATAAAGCAACACAATACTGTGGTACTGCATTAAATTCTACATTTCTGAAGTTTATATGCTCAGTTTTGCCCTGTCAGGAGGTGTTGAATCCACTCTATGGTAATTTCTGCCATTGCAGCCTGTTGTGTTACTCAAACATCCCATTAAATATATGTTAGTCAGATTTGGTGACAGTCACTTTCTGACCGCTTCCCAGCTGCATCGGTTAAAAAATAATGGCCCAGAAATAAGCAGGAAGTCTGCTCTCTCTCTCTCCTTTAACCTCCAAGCTGCTTAATACTGCCTTTTGGAAAAAAAATCCCATAGCGAGGTTGACTGTCAAAGCTAGAACACTGGCCTTCAGGTGACAAGACAAAGGGTTAGTGATGGTCAGTGAAATGTTTTTTTATAGGTCTGTTTAATAAGAGAGGAGCTACTGTGATTTCATCAAATGAATCAATTTAATATATAACAAATATTAGTAAATTTAATATGGACAAAGTAATTTAGTTTGTTAAATAGACATACCTTACAATATTAAATACAAAAACGTTGCAATAAATCTGAAAGTGCCTTGTTTGTAAGGTTACATCATGTTATAGTGGAGTACTTTTTGTGAATGGTACTTCAACCCTCAAGGGAAATGAAGATACACTACAATAGTGATGACTTCCAGTGGCGCTGCACGGTGGCGACCTGGGCTCAAGTGCTTGCTGAGTTCTTAGTTCTGAGTCCTATCTGTGCAGGGTTGGGGGGCGGCTAAAGCTAATCCCAGCTGACATACGGTGAAAGTGGGCTACACTCTGGACAGGTCGGCACTCTATCACGGGGCTTCACAGATAATGTGTTGGCTATTAAATAAAAATATGAATTGTGGAGAAATGCTACAGACTTCAATGGTGGGGAGGATCTTGGCCACAAAACTTGATGTGATGTTCTAAACTCTGCAGGTAGATCTGGTTCAATTTTTCTCTTATTTCACTGAGAATGACAGACCTAATCCTGCCATTTTAAAATGAAAGTCAAGTCAAAAGATCACAGATTCAGAGCTTTAAATAACCCTCTATCCTTTGTGACTCATTCGCCTAAAAGTCCAAAAGAAACTAGAATGACATGAGGTAGAGCTCACTCCCCACACAAGACTGTGAAACCTATGATCTGGATCACCAAATTGCACAAAGTCATACAGTTGTACATTATTTCCTGAGAAAATTATCAAAATATTGGATGCCCCCTATAATATGTAGGAAATGTAATTTTAAGAATTCTTACTTCCACAGTCTAATGGGTTCTTCGGCCAATGTGTGACGCTGCTGAGAAACAAACCAACAAAGAGATGCAAGACAAAACTTCCTTGGCAAAGATACAATAAGTTCTTTGGCCGTCTCAATGCATCAACAACCAAAGGGAGGTACAGTTCCCATGGCTGGCCAAGCCTAGTGCCACCAGGTAGGGAAGGTACATCTAATGAAAACACCGACAGCCATTGTCAGGGAATTTGAATTATGCCAGATATGGAAGAAATTCATCACCATGTGCTTTTCATTCCAGTGTCATCAACACAACACCACAGTCAATGTAGAAGATGAGTAAAGTAACTAGTCAGACAGGTTTGGTGAAAACTGATCAAGCCACCTCTGTCATAAATGTGTTACAGGCTCAGTTGTCATTGTTGTAATGATTATTTTACTCCAGATTAGGCCATTGCTGTGATTTGAATGAGATACACTGCACTTTCAGGCTGAAAACTCACACAATCTCACTGAACAATTGCTGCTTCTCACATTCCCTGAATATTATCCCCATCCTCCCAGTATTCCAACTTCATACTGTTATCCATACATTTATCTATTTCTTATAGTGTTTTACTGTGCGCTCTCTCAATTTCAGTAATGGCATTACACATAATCCAGGATCATTCACTTCCTTTCATGAAGAACAGGTTCTCTGATGACAATAAAACATCCTTGAGCTTGTTCTTATCATTTAGTCCATGTGTAACACAAAACAACAAAACTGCACTGACAATGTTAGTTGTCTCTCAACTCTCTTTAAAGTATTACCAATATAATAATTTATGACTTGCTGCTATATTTTAAATTGAGTATTTGATACAGCCTCTTGCTGACAGTTCATCCAGTGTTTTTTTTATTACTGTACATTGCTGGTGGCCATTTCTGCCCAATATGTAAATATACTGAAACACGAGAGTAAAAATCACAACAGAAAACTAGGGTTCAATCCCCTGCAGCAATGCCTCCAGCTCGGCTGTGTGCCCATGAAACACAACCTGTTATATCTCTGCAGTGGGAAGCCAGTTAGGGATCAGGTCCTTCACAGTGTACTAGCAACATGGCTAATGCATACTGATTTATGCATTAGCCATCTTATGTGGATTCTGCTGGTTGCCTGGCAACATGATGGTGACATCAAGACTCCAGAAAGTTATTTTATTCATCCCTCTCTTAGAATAAACTTCTGTTTACTTTAACATTATGTACTGAATCTCTTGATGTGGATGACAGAACCAATTAGCTGAATGAGACCAATGCTGCAGATGTGCTTATTAATACCACATTACACAAGATGAGTGGGACAGCCTCATCCAGCAAAATCAGACAATCTCTTAGAAACATCACCCTTTTAGAAAAGACAGTCATCCTTTAATTTGCCTTCCTCACCCCACGTCAGCAGGGATTGGCTCCAACCCACCCACCCTGTGACCCTCAAAGGATAAGCAGTACAGCAAAGGGATGGATAGCCTAACATTCAACCGAGATAAAGCTAAGCGTGAGATAAGCAGTTTAGTGTTCGGGCTAGCAGATACTAAAGCTATCCACTACCACCCTCCACTTTCAAAGTGGACGTACAGACCCACAGGGAGCTGTGACATGTCTTGTGTAATAAGCAGTTGTGCTTTATGAGAATTTTATTGAAAACACAGCAAATATGTATATTAACAATGAAACCATTACATAATGAAACTCAAGACAGATTTTATTTATTGTTATTAGAGTGGGAATTAATAAAAGTGTTAATATATTGACACTGAAGTTCAGTGAAATGTCCTCATTAGCCAGAGAGACTTGGAACTCAGGCATTTTGGCTTTATTAGATACAAAAGATGGGCACAACAGCACAAACATCATACAATTTAACCCAGGCCAATAAGGTAACCCTATAGTGAATCCTGCCTGTGTGAAGCTTCTCATGTTTCATTTTAGCTGGAGCCACATCAGAGGTGTGTTGATTCAGTTCAGTGGTTATTTGGAGGCTTACTGGACTGCATCATATTGTAAGATGTTAGTGTTACTCCTCACTACCTCCTCATAGACATGACAAAAGTAAACATAGTAAACCAGATGAGATGGCAACAGGGAGAGGTTACCTTTTAATTACTGCAGTGCTCAACTGTGAGCTTAAATGAAAGAGAGTTTGTGGCAAATGTGAATTCTTCCCATGATAGTATGCCAGAATCAAATTCATGTAGGCAGTTAAAATACTTCCTCATTAGCTCTAAATTCCTCATCAGTCTTCTGCTTAACACAGTGGCAGTTTCTATAATTAGCAATCTGTGTCATATTGTCAGATGCATGGCAGTTACACACCATATGGTTGCACGGGCGCTACCTTTCAAAGTGACAGATTAGACATGTAACCTGCTCTCAGGATCATTGCTCATAATGTAATGAAGGGAAAAATGAAAGGAATGGAAAAACTGTGAATCAGTTTTTCTTCCAACATAGTCAAAATTTAAACATCACCCTCTTTCCACCATGAATTCCTACTTCATATACCTCATGTTATCTTTTAGAAATGTTTCTTTTTCAATAATACAAAAATAGCAAGAACAAGATATACATATCAATTGGCTCTGTGCATAAAATACAGCGGATTTGCTTCAGGTGCACATGAGGATGAGGATGTGTCTTCTTAACTGTTCATGTAATTTCCAGGGAAGCTTTGACTGCACATAAAGAGAGGGTCCATGGAGGCCACTTTAGCAGCAATAAAAGAATGTATGCAGTGGAGAACGGCTGTCAGATTAGCAAACTCCAGCTCCTGTGGGGGGAAAGAAGTCAAGATAGAAGGACAAGTCAGTCGCTGTAAGATGTTCACATAAAAATATAACACATTTTTAAACTTATGATCTCTTGAAACATTGAATTTTAGTGAGTTGTTTCAATTCACAAGACACTTGTTAGGAAGGGTTCGCCCCAAGCTGTTTAATAAATCTCACCTGCTAGTTCATTGGTAGTGAGTAAAACTAAATGCAAAATAAGTCCACTGAAATTCAACATGTTACTGTCAATCTTTCATTTGAATGAAAATAAAAATGACTTCACTACCAGTGAAGACTTGAAAAGAACGTTAAACGGGTGTAATTGTATATATTATACATCTCCGTGGTGTTTGTTGGATTTGTGTTTATGTGTGTATGTATATGTTAAATAAAAAATAAGCTCCAAAAGAAATAAAAAATAAAAATGACTTCATTACCTTCATTTCTATTTGCTTGCTTTCAGCGTTCTTGAAAAGGAGTTTTACCCTGGTTTTCCCATCATCAGAGGAGCCTTTAAGTTGGGAGAACTTATATCGCCACAGTACGGTCTACAGGGGAGGGGATTATAAAACACAGCCGCATGGAGATTTCAGTAATGAGCACAACATTTAAATGCCATGTCTTACTACAGAGAGACCTGCATGATCAAGTACTGACATTTTAATGTGCAATAGTGCTTTGAGAAAACGTATATTTTTTAACAAAAGAACATTAGTATTTGGAACCGAGTGCCTTACCGCTGAATGAACATAGATTAACTCGCTGCAGGCTTGACTCAACACTTAGCAATGCTCCCAAAATAACCTCACAATGTACCTTTCACGACAATAGCCAACCATCTGGAGAGTCCATTGTGCAAACCTAATGACATCTAAAAGGCTATTTTTATTTCTTCATGGGGAAATAGGTATTTCTGAGGTATTTGAAATATATTTTCAAATATGATGGAAGCCTAAGTATATGAGAGTGAGTACGTGGTTTATAAATACAGGAAACAGAAATGTCAAACCGGCATCTAAGGAGCAAAGCAAGAGCAGCACAGAGTCAGGATGTCAACGACAATTGTGAACTCAGTAATACTTTACCTTTGAAGTGCCTTCTGAGCAGGTGAAGCCCAATCCAAAATCTACGGTGAAGCACAGTACATTCCCCTGGCTGCTGCACATGTAGCTTTTAGACTGTTGAGAGAGGATTGAGACCCATGACTTTGTTGTTTTACATTTCTTTGTAATGACACAATATGCAAATTATACAGTGGTACTATGTATTTCTATGTATGGGCTGCCAGGACCACGGCAACACATAAAAGCCAGAAAACACACAAAACCTTACAGCTGGTAACTGGTCATTACGTGTTTTCCCCTACTTTTCTTGACAGTAGATGCAGCCTACCATTACCAGGAGATGAGCAAATAATTCACATAGTATTCATTTCTCCATCTATCACAGTGTCCTTTTTTTAAGATCACATTTCCCCCCAGCAATAGCAGGAAAGCAATGGCTCCGTGTGTTAATGAGCACAGACAGTGAGTTCACAGTAGAAGAAGAACACAGATCTTGCACGCTTGAGAGTTATGCAGCCATTATTATTATTATTATTATTATTATGAGATACACTTGTGTGTTTGACCGGTCAAAATGTCCACTGCAAGAAAGGATAGATGCAACTGAAGGAGAAATTTCCTGTAACACCAGCATTTAAATTTCTTTGTGATATAAATCCACTTTAAATGAAATCAGCTTCAGTCAACTTGCTTCCTAGCGACTGCGCAACTCTCCTGACCTTAGAGGGAAGCTGGAAAGTCCAAAGTGGACAAAGCTATTTCATCTTATTAGCTGCATTTCCCTGTCAGTTCGCTTTGACCTCATTTGTAAAGTTCTCCACAAAAGACAGTAAAGTAAATACTGTGAGCTTACTTTAGCAGTAGTGACAGAGCCTCAGCAACATTCACACAGCAAGTTGATCAACCAAGCTTGAACTTGCTGACAGCTAGCTTGTTTGTAGAGACAAATTCTTATGTGAGACTGGAAATTTACTTGCGCTGAGAAAATGAGGAGCTGTAAAAAATGTAAGCACAAACACTTCAAAAAGAACATTAAAAGTTCAATCTTTCAGCCCACTTCCTGTTTAGTTGGTCTTGGCACAGTGAGACGTCCTCCTGTGATGCATAAACATACTTTTGTGTCAAGAATAAAAAAACATGTTTATTCTAATTATTAAAGGGGAACTATGCAAGTCTGGTCGCTTTGTTTTTAACGAAGTTGCCGAAAAAAGCAATCCACGGAGCGCTGGATAACATTATATAACATATATGATGATACAACGTTTATATTTGTGTAGTCTTAACTGTCATAACTGAAAGATTATGGGCGCGTTTGTGTCGCGGTGCACACATAGAAGAGCTGGGACAACGGGGCGGAGACCAAATGCTGCACTGATGTTGCAAGGTTAGTTTTCAGCCAAGAGACTCCAGGTGGAAGACAGAGAGCCTCCATTCTCCCTGTAACATGTTACAAGTCGTGTATGTAACCATCACAATTACTCCAAAGCTGTTTAATTAAGGTAAAAATGCAGCATAGCCACAGGAATATCCTGTATAGTTCCTCTTTAATTACCCCTATGCTGCAGTACAGACATGTCCTCCTCAGTTCTCTGCTGCCTATATGCTTTGCACATTTCTTCTTACATTTTCTAGTTTCCTAAATATACTAGATCTATTGCTGGTTACAACGGCACTAACAAGAAAATCTATAGTGGAACTGGAGAGACAAACAGCCAAGACTTTCTTTTTCGGGAATAGGACTTGGTCCAGCCAAGTGATGTAATGCAGCTTAAAAAAAGGACTGATATCCTGCATCAAATGTGAGAGAGTGGGCAACCCGTTGACTGTCTAGCAGCTACTGTAAAAGCTGCTGAGCCACCAAATGCAAACAGACAGACACATGTTTATATGTGCAGGTATACTGAGTACCAAGAGTATCCCAGCCTCAACTGCACACCAACTGCAGTGACGTCCACCACAGAGGAAAATCCAACAAGAAATCAGATAAGAGAGCAACAAACTGGCTCTAAGATCCTGAAAAAATACTTTTCTGTAACTGTAGATCTGTCAATCACAACATGTATTCATCGCAAGGCTTCATTTTAGCATTTGGGAAAGGAAGTGAATCTTTTAGCAGACTCCTGGCAGACTGAATACATGGCTGACATTGCTGTGTCTCCCCTATCGGGTGAAGCTTATTGACAATTTCAAAAATTTTTAGAGAACACTTTAAACCAGATGATCAGCGGATCCAGATTGCCTGGTGCCAACCTGGGTCATGCTCTTGGGTTGCCTCGCTCTGTTGATAAGCGTGAAGGACACTGCACACAGACAGACACACAGTATCTCTCTCATTCCATCTGACCCTCTGCTCCACATCCCTGAGGCATTCAGAGGATGTGTCTGTCTCAGCGACTTCTCCCTCCACCTCCTCCGTGCCTCCATGACCACCACCAATCAAAGAGTTAGTTAAAACTGCCAACCTGAAGCTCAATCAAACTGATGAACTATTAAACAGCAATAACCGCAGACATCGTCCCTCAGGTGTCTGCCAGGGACGAGGCAGACCCCACACCGCTTCCTTAAACATTGGAGTGATATTAAACAGCCGTCAGCATGGTCCCGCACATCGTAGCAATCACATACCATCTGGTACCTGCCTCAGTAATCTTAAATCTGTGAGTGTTGAGCCACAACCAGTCTCCTTTCCTGTCACACAGTCCCCAGAGCTGAAATGATCTTTTTATGTCAGATCCTTCGCTAACAAATCTGTTTTTGACTAATGATCTAATCTATGCAATGTACCGTTACAGTTCAGACTACTGGTGTCACAACAATGATAAATAAAGGTTTATCCTCCAAATTATACTTTTTTCATTTATTCACGCAGACAAAATAGAAAAGGAGCAGAGACTGAAGCCATTTTCTCTTCATAGTTTGTGTGTAATGACATTGAGCTGGGTGAATTCACATCATTTGAATATCTTGCTCTTGAGCTTAAAGCAGCGTTATCAGTGTTTATGTCAATGTTTCAATGTTATATGGCTACCAAAATATTCACTCTGTTCTCAAAGCTGACCTCAGTTGGCTGAACAGACTCCAAACTCCAGAGCGAAGGAGTATGTGAATAGACTGAACAGCCTTGATCTCTCTCATCATGTAAATGAAGCCACTCATCAGCAGTGTTGGGCATGTTACTTTTAAAAAGTAAGAAGTTATAGTTACTAGTTACCCCCCCCAAAGTAATCAGCTTACTCCATTATAAAAGTAACTAATTACCTGGAAAAGTAACTATTGTGTTACTTTTTTACAAAATGTTCAAATATGTAAATTTATTTGGACTCGCCTTCCCATCACCCAAGCTGTTATTCCCATCACTGCTCATCAGCATAGTCACAATCGAGACTTAGTAATAACTACATGGTTAAACACCAATAATGTTTCAGTACTTGAGTTATCTATTCATGACCATATCTGTGTGGTATCTGATGTCAGTGTAACTGTAAGAAATACTTTTAGGTTTTAAAGCCATGCGGAGGTTAAGTTCTCTAATATTATGAGATGATTTGAGCCACACGCTTGTGACTGCTCTTTAAATGACACAGACGACACTTTCAGCAATACCTTGTCACCACTTTAAATACTGATGCTTTTTAAGTGGGTGTTTGACAGTGTTTAAAGTCGTGTCCTGAAGATTCTTCATGATGAGGCATCAAAAGCTGTTTGGTAAACTATTTCCAAAGAATCCCAACCTTGATGGTAGCTAGAGGCTGAAATCCAACTTTCCATTCATTAGTAAGATACTTTAAAGGATTCAGTTTCAGTGCAAATAAGGTAATTTCTTACAGAAAATGATATTCTTGGGTGAATATCATTCAGACTTTAGAACAAACCACAGCACTGAAACAAGTCTTATTAAAATAATCAGAGACCTGGGACTAATCTCTGACAAACAAGGTTTGAATTCTTGCTTTGATACAATGCACTATGATATCATCATCAATCACTGAATGAACAGTTGGTTGGTCTACACATCAAAGGGGAACAGTTTTAGGCCAGTCTTGGCAATTATATATAACAAACAAAACATGACATCTGTACTTAGGTACAAAAGATTCACCTTAGTCTATTATTATTGTCATTATATATGCTGCCACATGCCGACTCTGTCAGACAGCATAACATGTGTTTATATCGTTATGAAGGTGAACAATACATCACTAGCTAACCAAATGATGCTGTAATTAGGCTACTACATTTCTTCATGTAGGTGAATGGACAAACAATCAATTTTTTTTAAGTTAAATGAGGACAAAACCGAAATCCAACTAGCTGGCCTAAAAACATGAAGAGAAATGCTGCTTAATTATCTAGGGAAATTTACTCTCTGGATCTGTTGTTATCTTCGATTCAGATGTTTCAGGTCCCACATCAACAAAGTGATGAAAACATAATTTCTTATCCTTAGAAACATAGCCAAAGAACATCACTTTAAAAATTGAGAAAAAAAAAATGCCAAAAAACTCATCTATGTCTGGCTTTCAAGTTGACTCGATAATTGTGATAGACTGTACTGGATGAAAAGAAACAAGAAAAGAGAGAAAGACGTCATCATTTAAAACTAAATTCTCCTTCTATACAAAGCTGGCTAAGGCTAAGGCTCCTTTAGACATAAAGAGCAATCAACTTTTCACGACAGGTGATATCATGGTAAATCAACTGCAATGTTCTTGCTGTGATCAAGGCTGCTGTTTTACTGGAAGCTCCAACAACAGCCATAAGAAAATGGATACTGCGACCCTAAAGCTCTGGAAGACATTGCATACTGTACATATAAGGAAACTCAGCTTGCTAAACATTTTAAAAGGAAAGTAAAACATCTTATCTCTTCACTTTAACCTCAAACTTACTACTGTATGACTTTCCTGATACAAGCCTGAAGTTCATATTTACAATTATGCACCGCGGCATTTCTTTTGAATTGTTGTATATTACTTAACTGTATTGTGATGCGCCTGGTGCATATCATCTATTTTAGTATCATTTCTCATGTGAAAGATGCTATGCAAATGATGTTTTTATTCTTTACTCACAAGACATTACACAATACCATCCTACATTTTACATGTGGAGAGCAAGTCCCAGTCTAACATGTCAGGCTTCAGAGGTCTGGAAACAAGAGCAAATCTGATATATTTTTTTTCCCAGAATGAGCTATTTGGAACAAGCAGCATCCTGTGCAGCTTCCTGATACTGTCAAGACATAAGACAAAGGAAATCCATTTTGGAGGCCATAAATTTTTAACGTTCATGTTGCTACCACGACACAGACGAGCATGTTTTTCAAGTCTTTTCACATGTCCTTTTTAAAGAACTGATGAATAAGCATTCTACTCTCTGAGGAACTACATCCCCTAAAGGCTTGTCTTGCCAGATGACTTTATTTTTGTGTTGTCCATCCAATGGCAAAACCAATAGAAGGGGTGTATGAATTTTTTTGTTTATTATGTTCCCTTTTTATTTCTACTTCTTGTTTCTCTTTGACTTGAGAGCACTGTGGGGACGTGGTGATTTTAATTATAGAGTGCTCTGTGTAGTGAATAAGGTATGGGGCTGTACAGTCATTTTACTTATGCCTCAAACCACATGTCTTTAATGGGGATGTGAATTTGGCTATGACGCAGACAATAAATAAATAAATAAAAACAGTGACAGGCCAGTTCCTACGTTCTTGCTGTCACCACTTTTAAGACTGTGTTGTGACATGGTGAGCAGTGAATAGACTTAACTAATTGGAAGGGATCTTTTTTTCTGTGGGAATTAGCAACTTGTAACATAACATGAAATATTTCTAAAGAAAGTCTCCTTAGCCAGGTGCGGCTAAAATAACATGCAGGATATAATAACACAGAGGACAGGTGTGAGAAAAACATTTCCCAAAGTGTCTAGTGATGCTCTTAAAAAATGAGAGGAGATGATGAGAAAGATAAAAACAAAACAAAACAAACAAACAAACAAAAAAACAGTAATGTCCCTTATAACAGATCCAGTAGCAATAGTCATTTGATGAGCTGAAAGTCAACGTCAACCTGACCTCTTCTGGTTAAAACTTCCCAGTCCTTCGCACATCTGGTAACACATAGTGGGTGTGGTTCTGCATGTCAAAAGTTCTACCGAAAGTGGTTTCCCTTCCACCTTCAACCGCACCCAATTCTAACGCAAACGTGCACTGACCCCTCCCTGTATTCTAACTATTCATCTTGAAGTTGTTTGTAAATGTTCAGAGTGTCTATTGCTGTCACACCCACCACTGTTTCAATAAACCTGTTGTCAAATTAGCTTCGCTCATTGGTTTCTCACATAACTCAATAGGCATTTCATAAATGCAATAAAACGTGATGCTCATGTTGTCATTCCCCCGGCGAATACTTGTAATAATCAGGTCATGATCAGGTCACATTTTTAAATTGTCCATTATTTAGTTCATGATCCATAACCTCCAAAACTGAAAGACAGCTTTGGTTGTAATTTGTGTTTTGTGCAAATTTCCAAAAAACCACACAGCGAAACTAAAATGGTGAACAGGGTAGTTAGAACACCTAACAATGTCACTGTGCACAATTGCGTTCTAACATTAGCATAGCATATTCTTGATACAGTGGAAAAACTAAGTTCTGATGCTTCAGGCTCCTCATAGGTTGATGCAGGATTTACACTTGTGGCATTGTACAAAATGGTTCAGCTACTATGCTAATGCCGCTAGTAAGAGATCACTCAAACACTGTCCGTGTAACAAACTTGGTAGCAGCAGCTGTGTGATAACATTTTGCATATGATCCCAGTTTGTCACTGTACTCTTGTGGAATTTCAGAGACACATTCATGTTTCGATACAAAAGGAAATCAAAAATTGCTGTCACAATTCACCTCTTACACAATGGCAAGGTGCGAGTAGAAAAGCTGATTTAATTGACAATGTAAATACTTAAGCAGCCTTCACTCAGTCTTGACAAAATAAGCAACTGGCAAAGTCATCAGAAGTTTGACAAAAAGAAAAGAATAAAAGAGGACTCATTATATGAGCCAAATAAGTTGTGTCCTTGGTACTGAATATAAGGACTTTGACTATAGCAAAGATTGAGGGAGAATATCACAAACTCACATAGCGTGTTAATTTGCCATTTAAGCCAGTAGGACACCCCAAAAGTGAAATATGATACAGCTTGATGTCTCGCTGAGAGCTAAAAGACCTCATCAATGCCATGTTGGGATTCATCATCTCAAAAAAAGGGAAAAAAATGCACAGAGGGAAATGAAACCTGGACAATTTTGTCCGTCATACCCCCTGCGTCTACCCCATCAGCAATGTTTATGTAACGCACACATCCTGGCAGATTGCAGGCTACGTCGGACTCTGCTGGGCACTACTCAGAAACTACAGGAGGCCGGCCTAATTGGCTAGAGAACAGAGAATCACAGGCAAATTGAAATCCTTCATCACTTTCATTGGTTTCCCAAAGGACGGTGTCCCACATTTGCATCATTAAAGACTGAAAAAATGCTACATTATCATTCATCCTGTTTGTGTTTATTCTGATATAGGGGAAAACCGCCCATGCAGCAATGACTTCAAAATCGAGAGCTACTGAGAGGGTGCTCTCATTACATCAACCTGTCACTGTTTAGGTAGTATGTGTTTGTCCATCTTGAATGTTATCTCTATTTGCAGGTAGCCAATATATGTTTTGGACCTGCATTACACTGTTTGAGATGCATGTCAGTCAGACAAGAGTTCAAACTGTCCTAAACACCCCTTGCAACTCGACAGTTAACACTAATGTCACTTCCAGAGTGGATTCAGCCCAATTAGCTGGCTAAGAGCAAACTGTGGCTGCAGCATCAAACACCCCTGCAAATTATCATTACCCTTTGAAGCTAATGCTGCCTAGTGCAGCAGAAGAGTTCTGCTTTAGGACTTAATATTGTTACAGCAAAGAGAGAGAGGATAACATATCCTTTCTTCACTTGCCCTCGCAGATGATTTTTGCTTTTGTTCTACAAAAAACGCCACCAGGTAATGCATAGTCTGCACCTTTGTTACAGTACTATACATTACCACTGGCCTTCCTAAACACCTAATCCAAATTGTTTACCTGGACTCTGACTTTCTGCCTTTTGTTCAGGAGGTGATCTTTTATACAGGGTTTTTATCTCCCCAAGTGCTGAAGCGGTTGTTGTCATCATGCAGTATCTCTATAAGCTGTATTGATGATATAGCATAAAGTACAAGGAAGAAAATAAACTAAAATCTAAGTAATGATCAACTTCTTAAGAAAGTTGCCACCTAAGATATTTAATCCTACAATTTCACTACTTACAGACTGTCTGTAACATCCTCATGAATGATAATAGACTATAATTTCCATTTATTTGAGTGTCTGACATTCAAACTACTGTTAACTACCAAACCCCAACTTAGTACAAGCTTCTTCTTTGTACAAATTCTTTGTCTTTTTTTTAATAATGGGCTCTTGGTCACCCCTTTTGCTATCAAGTTTTATCTGTAGCTAACTAGCACTAAGGTTAGCTGGATCTGCATCTCTTTTCATCATTTCTAGCTGACTTATCAGTATTTGAGTGAGAATATACTGGATATTGTGATGAAAGGTTTTGCAGATTACCAGTAGCTGTGTCATGAGATGAAAAAGCTAAAGAGCGGCTAATGCTATTCTAGACTCTGGTAGCAGGCTTTCAAGTGGAATGTGCTGCTTGTGAACAGACAAAAAAAAAAAACATCACTTGGTGTGTTTTGTGACAACACTCTGTGCAATAGTTGTGACAGTCTTACTTTTTCTGTATATTTTAACTGTATAATTGTTTTATTGTGACAGAGCACCACACTGAAGCTGAGGGAACTGAAAACAGGCAATCAGCACAGTGGGCTGCTTAATTTTACTTTGAATACTGTCAGAGTGGAAGAAAAATGTGCATTCTGGAGAAAAAAAAAATATGCTGAAGCCTCTAATGGTTTTACTGCCATGAGTGAAATAATGCGAGATCATTTATTCAAACATTAAGTCAATATGGAGTTATTAAAGCTTTGTAAAATGCCCTAGTCATACAATAAAAATTTAAAAGGCAGAGAACAGGCAGTATGTGCTTTTTCCTTGGTTGTTTTTTTCTCCGTGTACAGTGTTGGGGGAAATTACTGTATACTGCTTGGATAGTGCAGTGCTCACAGAGCCTTGCATGAGGGAATTACAATGTGCTCCGATTTTCGGTCTGTAGCTGTTAAGCAAACACATGGATTAAATTTTTTTTACTTTAGTGATCCTCATTGTTACAGTGACTGTGTGCCATCTCAGCATGTTGGTGGTCACAGATGGAATTTAAATTAATGCCGTTTTCACTCACTCACGCCAGTCCTGCAGAGAGTGTAAGCATACTTACATGATAATATTGATGCTGTTGATGTGGAGCTGGTAATCGCTAACTGGATAACTATTTGTTCATTATATGTTGGAGGCATGAAGCCAATGTGAGGCCGACACATTTAGCCCCACTATTATCCTTTCTTTTTGAGTCTTTACAGCAAATTTGGGGTTTCTTTGGATTTCCCTCAGCCTTCTTTTTGATTTTCTCATCCAATAAAACAGGGGTAAATGTTTCAATTTGAAGTTGTTTAGAGATGGGGATGTTAACCCCACATCCACGTGTTGGACCAACCAATTTGCCCTTATCTTAAAAGCCCTTCTCCTGTAAAACTGAAATATCTCATTTTGAAATACATCAGCATAAATGCCACCCCGCTGTATTTGGTCCTGTATCAGTTTCAGAACATCAAACAAGAACTTATAGCTTACTTAAGGCTGCATAGAATGAAGAGCAATATTTATCAAGGATGGTAAAGACAATATTGTAATTACATGTAAATAATTACAATATTGTCTTTTTCTGTCATAGCAGGCATTGTTATTTTCTGCCATGCTTGAGATCTCACAATACAGCTTCATCACTATGGGGATTTAAAAAAGCCCAAAATTAGCAAGCATGCTGCTCTGCCTCATGCAGTCACTTTCACTCCATTGGATATAATGGCCTTGTTCTGTGCAATGTGCAACAGCTTTGTTGTGAAAACCCTTTTTAAGTTTTTGCTTGTGGCATCCATCTTTGTCTCATTACAGTTTGCAAAGAATGGCCTCAATGACGCCCCTCATGGTGGATAGAGGGAAATTATCCACTGCAACTGCAGCTGATCAGAGATGGGGTTGGGTGTTTTTCTAACTTACCGGTCACAAGTGGATGAAAAGATGCCATTTCAACCTCAGAAGCAAACTCAGACGAGGTACATTAAAGTTACTCTGTGGAGGTTTATTTAATTCTGATATGGGGCAATGTTTTACAAGACGGTCCCTGTTTTCAATCCACATAAGATGACCCACAAACGCGAGGACTGGTCTTCCTTAAATTTTAACACTGTACTTTTTTTTTAATTTTACCACTATTTTTTATTTATTTTGTACTTAATATTGAACATGCTGGTGGCCTTCTCATTCTATGAGCAACCACTAACCCATCAATAATAAATTCATCTTGGGAGGCAGATGACGCAATTAAATGTTTGTAAGAAAAAAAACGGTTATAAGTCATTCCATCATTTTCTACATATGTTAAGTGGCCCTAGTGCACAAATGAAAATGTCATGTAGTATATATATAAAACATACAGATCCCTCTGCTTTTAATCTTTGGGAATGTGGAAATGTGCAGAATTAACTGGAGAACATAATTGAGTGTGGTGAAATTATGACTTTAAACTCTGAGCGACCACATGAGCCCTGTGAACATAAAGGGATTATACACGGTCCTTAAGACTTTCACATTGATGGTTTTAGCTAAAGAGCCGGTGTCTAATGCCAGAGTCAGCCATGTTGCTTATTGGTGTAATACCCACATATACTATCTTTAAGGACAACTAGTAAAACAGGAAGCCATTTAATTATATCTGGTTCCCATGTTCCCATGTTGACCCGGAAAGGTTTTCAGGTTGCAAGTGATTCAAATATCATCTGACAGGTGCTCTGCTTTGTAATATTTATAAATGTCCCAACTTAAGGGTCCCAAGCACCAAAGCCCTCCGGCTTCATAGCTTTTTTAGCCTTTATCTTTGGTTGGCTGCACTTGAGGGGTGAAAGGGTGGGAATGGGGTAAAATTATAAAAAGGCACCGCTGGCCATTTCATGAGGAGTCTGACCTGACATGTGGCATACTTTCTTAATTCCTGAATACACTATGTGATTATGTGGAGGCTTTAAAAGCTCAATGATAAAGTGATGATACTACAGAGTCAGATATAAGACCCATGAATGATTACAGTAGTGCTTTAAGCAAAGAACTCCATATCTGTGCTTATAATTAACTTTACTTATTGGAGGAGACTCTTTTCATCTTTATCTCAATTTATTAAGAGTTAGATGGAGAAAAGAAATAAGCAGTTGGTGGTTGAGAGTTGTGTTGTCTGTTATTTGGACTTGTGTGTGTTGAAAATGCTTTGCCCTCATCTGACAGCTCTTCTTCAAATGATTCAGTTCTGTGTTAAAAGTAAACACACAAATGTTATAGTACAGTTCTTTTTCCTTTGGGTCATCTTATTCAACTTTCTTTATTGAAAATGACCAAAACCCTAACCCTGGCCTTGTAATAAAAAATCTTATATTTCTGTGGTGCAAGGAATATTTGAAGAGCTGTTGAGCAGTTCCCCTTTTCGTGGGATCTCAGTCTTTTCAGCTCTGTGGAAGACATTCTATAATGTCATACTTTTAGTAATTAATTTAATCCCATATACCAGATGATATAAAATGTGTGACGGAGTAGAGAAACTGGATTTACTGCATTTTTATTATTGATCGTGTTTTCAGATATTATTCAGCCTCTCTGTTGGGCCAGTTGGTTGACAACTTTATGCTCAGAGTGTACAGATCAATTAATCCATCATTGGATGGAGCTCACACAGGGTATAAGCACAGTATAGCATAATTTCACCCTAACCACTATAATTTGTGGTGCTATATAATTTTATTTCATTATATAGAGGTATTTATATTATTTAATCTGAGCATCTAATGTAAGTTGGCTGAAAAAAAACAAACAAAAAACACTGTAGTTCAACATGGAAAGCCATGTGAACACACACTGCAATGAAACACTTCCTGTGTCTGGTCCATTTTCACCATATTACTTATAGGGATTGGGGAAATCCCTACTCCATGTAACAAATATGTTTGTCAATGAAAAAGCCCTTATCCTTTAGTTTTCTGCTGTGTTCAGAGACCAAGATAAAGACACAGTCAAACTGTTTAGAGTAGCACAAATAACTACCAACAAACAACATATCTCCCTAATTACTATAATAATGCCTGGTAAACTAAAAATCCCACCTCTTGTTACTACCACGAGGAAATTATTCCCCAGCTGTATCCATGTGGGTGAAGGGGCATCAAAAATGTTTGCACAATGTAATTCATGACAGTAAATAACACTCACTGCACACAGCAAGCAATCGTATGCTATGCAGGCGTATTTGAACGGCAGGGAAAAGTGCTGTGTTGCATGTGGACCCAGCAAGCCCTGTGTGTATGTGTCTGTGTGTGTGTACTGGACAGTAAATGGAAGCATAGTGAAGTAAGTAATTAAACTTTAAACACAAACGGAACAGGAAGAAAGTAGAAAAATAAGGTCTGGATTCATTCCCAGTCTGTAAAATTTCCAGTGAATGTTCAGGTCAAGGCCTCTTGACAGACGTGAGACAGCAGCTACAGAGAATTGCTTAACAATGCGCTCTCCTCAAGAGCTGGTCGCCTTTACACTTGAGACATATTGGCTTAAGAGGCAATTTAATGGCTCATTGAAATGAGGACTAATTCTTCAGGTTACTAACACCAAATGCATTTGAAGTTAACAATAACATTTATGGAAAATAGAGTGGTACCCAAATTCCAATTTTAAATTCAATTAATTTTCTCATAAAAGAATTTTAAAATGAGAGCCCAGAACTCACACTGTGTCAACAGGAAACACTCTTCATCAAGTGCAATCGCTTCTCACTGCTGAAGCATTAAATGAGTGGAGGGCAGTGATTAAAAAACAAATTAATCAAATTAAATATCAAAGTCTTTTATGCAACTATAATGTGCAGCAGAACCACAGACTAAATTGAAACTGAATCATCATGTCAATCAACAGGTGATCAAAACACTGGACACTGTTCAACATTTGAATTCAGTCTTTTTTATATTAACATGATTTTGTATGGTGGAGTGACCCAGACAGAACAAAGCATGAAAATTAAAATGTAGTGAACATGGTAACCCCCC
>OMNW01014165.1:0-17958 GCA_900303245.1 Selene dorsalis
GAGAGAAGAAAAAAATATATTTAGTTGGAGCAGGATTTTTTAACCTTAATGAATTTCTTTACCACCAGATATTTGTGAATAATATTATTAACAAGTTATTATTTGTTGATAAAAACAGAATAGCATATGATACTGAAGAAAGCTTGAATCATCACCAGTTTTATAATTTAAACTATATCTTACACTAATTAACCAGTTTATTACACTTGTATAAAGTAACAGCCTACAATCCAATACAATAGCCATGCAATAAATTCCAACTATGTGGAGCTCAGATTGTTCATTTTTTATCACCACTGTCAGAGAGTTGTTGATTCAACTTTGTGATCATTACTGGGGCAGTTAGTGTAGTTGCTGGGGTTACATTTGACGGCATTAACTACATCTTTTTTCATGTATATTTCTATCCATGAAGAGGCAGAGCATCAGAATTCTCGGTAATGTAGATCAGTGCAAATTCAGCACCAACTACAGTACAACCCTGAAAACACTTCTTTTTTTCAACTTGATCACACTAAATGTTTTCATCATAGGCCATATGAGGTCCTGCGCAGGCCTTAATACACTGAGAAACACTTCATTTGTTATTTTCATGCATCACCATACTGACAGCTGTATTATGGTGCAATATGGTGACACCTAATTAATGAATTGCAATGTTGATCTAAACTGCAGAGCTGAGTAACTCTACGTAAGACAAATCTAACCCTTAGCTGTTCTCCTATGATTACAATAAGTGATGTACTTCAGAAGGAAATTAACAGAGATTTGAAACTAGTCAGAGCAGCAGAGGCACATAGTCATGGGGCAATCATTTTTATATACAGTATGTATATATATATATAATTTTCACTTTTTGACAGTCATTTGTTTGGGATCCCATGCATGCTGAAATTAACCATTTATTTTCCTTGTGATATTTTTTTTTTCTTTAATTACACCATTGCAGATTAGAACAGGACAAACCAGGTAACCTTCGCCTTTGCACAAACTGACCTTGCACAATCAAGAACAGTGACAAAACAGAGAACTGTTTTATCATAAATCATTGTGATTACACCAACTAAAGAAATAGTTCATGTTTATGTTATATGCGCTGTTCATGAACAAAAGAAGCAAATACTCTCCTTTTGATTGTCAAAAAGTAACTCATATGCAAAGAAATGTACATAATCTTATTTTATCTATATAGTGATGATATAACATTTTCTGTTGTAAAATTAAAAATGAATAGAAAAAAACAAACTCTTTTTTTGTGTGAGAAGTCTCTTTACAAGGTATAGACTGTCAACTCCAGCATATCAAAGCTCCAGCATATTCAATCACGTTTTACTGCTGAGGTTTCTGACACAACCAAATACAGGTAAAACACTATTTAAAAAAAAACAAAAAACATGTCATCAGTTTAGAAGCAATTCTTGTTAAATTCACAACATAAAAGTTCAAGATGAGAAAACATTAATTGTGTTGTTTGAGCTTCCAAAGAAGGTTCAGAGTCTATAGGACTTGAGTTAGAGTACATATTTATCTGTTTGACCCGACAGGAATGACAGTATATGTGTTTTCGCCCAAACATAAATGCCACAGATCCAATTACCCGCCTTCTGTGCTGTCTTTATTTGGGTTCCTCACACTGTCAGTGGTCAAAGAGAAATGTGTCACCATGGATACAGCTTTGGAAGATGGTCTTTGCTTATACAGCATAAATGCCCCAGTGGGCTCTGTGTGTGCGCGCATGTGTGTGTGTGTGTATGTCTTTTTGAGAGAGAGAGAGAGAGAGAGAGAGAGAGAGAAAGAGGGATCACGCTTTAGTGACCTCCCAATCTCCTGTGAATAATTCATCACCTCATTCTAACTGGATGCAGGCCAGTGACATTGCCAGAACATTATTAGGGTGGAGCTGCATCAACTTGAAAATTATTAATAAACTTCATTCCTCGCTAGAAAAATTCTCTCACACGGCCACGTCACCAGGCCTGGCATTAAAATGATAAATGAAAGTGAAATGTAGTAATTCATACACACTCCCTTCAAGACCAAAGACTGTCACTGAGGGCCAAGGATTGTAAAACACATTTGTTTCTTTTTTGCAAGCTAAGGTAAAGATCAAAGTTGTTGGGGTTTTTTTGTTTGTTTGTTTGTTTGTATTTCCATGCTATCAAACACAACAATCTGACCAAGCAAGCAAAGTGCACTTTCCAGGTTATCTCTCACTCTACGTGGCTACCTGGCTTCCACTCAGATGTGGTGACCCAATGATACACAGCTGCACATTACCTACTCAGCTCCAGACTCATCTCCATGATATGACATCATCATCATCATCATCATCATCATCATCATCACTGGTCTTCCAAAGTCCTGCTGGCACCAAGTCATCGAGGCAGCACTGTGAGACAGCTGGCATTTAGAGGATTAACTGCTGCTCCTCCAAGAGCTCTTTGTCAGGAGGACAAAAGTCTGAGCAGAAGTGTGGGAAGTGAAATGTGTGTATGTGTGAGTGTGTGTGTGTTTGTATGTGTGTGTGTTAGACTTGACATGTAGACTGAGAAAAGGTTCTACTTGTGTTTGTCTTTGTGTTTGCGTATAAATAAACTCTCATTGCAGTGGTAGCAGTTTACTAAATATATTCACTCAAGTACCTTAATTACATATCATTCTAAGGCACTTATGTGAGTACTGCCACTTTATACTCCTTCTACTTCACAGCATTTCATAGAAAATGATAGGTACACTTTTTTTATACAGCCCCTTAATCCTCTGAATCTCTATGTATATTTAAGCGCTAATTATTTGGGAAAATGTAACTGTGCTTGACAGAGAAGCTCAGTTTTAACACAAGGAAAATATTCAGCATATTAAAGACTTACTTTGTATATTCAGTGTTGACAAATGTCCCATCTATCTATTTTCAGAGGTTACATTTTATTATTTGGAAATAATTCATGGGGCATTGAAATATTTTTGCTCCACTACATTGATTTGACAGCTATAGTCAGTAGATTCTTTGTAAATCATATTTTTCATCTAAAACATGTTACATGTAATTTAAACAAAATAGATGAGAACTCATAAAGTAACAGTGTAAAAGCAGGACTTTTACTTGTAATTGAGTTTTTTTATTTATCTAATACCCGTCGCACCACTATAGTGATATTACCATATTGCAGCCACGAAAAACATTTCCTCATGCATTTGCCAATAGGCCAATTTCATCTGTCCACTCAGTCACAACTCATGCAGCCACTATTGGTTGTACATGTTTGAAGTTATACACACAGGCCCCCATCCAGTCTCCAATCAGTCCACCATACAGAACGTGTGTGTGTGTGTGTGCTCTGTCAACAGAAAATAAAAGAGATTCAGAGATTAGGCTTTTGGTTTCCTCACATATGTGCCTTTTGCACATCATAATGTTTGGTGTGGGGGTGTGTTCTGTTACTTTGATGTTGGAGAGAGAGGGGGGAATAAAATAGCAAAGCTGAGTCACAGGGAATTAACATAAAGCCGTTACAGGAAATTTCATGCAGTCTGTGTTTTATTGTATATTGAAGAGGTGACCTGTATGTTATTTTTCTGCAAACGCACATCTCCATCTCTGTATTAATTTTGTTATCAATCATTTGGTCTTCAAGTAAGTGACATAAGCTTGGGTGCAGAGGATATCTGTTCCAAATTACGCTGTAAGACCTTTTTCAGGAAATCACTGAAAGCTTCAACAAACCCTAGATATTAAGAACATTTAAAAAATTACACCTCATTCCATAAACAGACTGCAGAAACTGGTTTGTTTTGCTAATAGGCAAAAAAAAATCTCACCACATTTCATTTTTTGGGTTGTTCAAACAAAATACTTTTAAAACTAAGATTCCTTTTCCATTCGACTGCCTGTAATTACAAAAAAACAACTTCTTAAAACAGAGATTGTTGCAATATTTATTCATATCAGAATATTTCCCTGTGCAGCAGTAAGCAGATGTCTGACCAGTACAGCTCATCCCAGATTGTCAGTGATGAGGCACGTCCAGGCTGTCATTGTTTAACCAGGTTGCTCAAACTGATACTGTCAGAGCACCTGTAATTCCAGTTTTGGTGAATTTCATGTTTAAAATTAAACTGAATAATACATGGTCTCTGGAAGAGAAAGCTCTTCCAGCCCTCTGATTATCTGCCTATTAAAAAAAAAAACACAATAATTCTGGAGAGACTGATCAAAAACAAGGGGCTGTTTTCACCCTGACGTATGTGGGCTTTGTTGTGAGCTGTCGCCACTGTGTTTTGCCATATACAGTGCATGCTCTGCAGTCAGTAGGTGAAGAGTGCAAAAAGGTTGACAGCACTTTTAAGTTCTGTGCTCATTTTTCATGCTTTGTATATTTGCCTGAAAAATATAACATTCAATAATTCACATTTTCTCTTGCTCTTGAAATATGAATTATTTCATGAGGCAGTCTGAGTTTGGAGTTTGAGATGAAGCCACTGACAGGGAGTGGTGAACTGCTGGCCTTAAGCTAATATCACTGAAATGTTCAAAAATACGAACAAAGTAACAACATTTTTCTCTGGCACAGTCTATTGAAGATAATCATGTGAACTGTATCATTTACCAAATCCTTGCTTTGGTCCTAACTGGGTGAATGAATGAGGTTCATTATATCAGATTAAATTAAGTTATGAAGACAAAGCAGCTGTCAAATCTTTCAGGGTGAAAATGAAATGCTCACACCTGCCACGGCCTTTGATTTCAGCACACACCCTCGTGTTCGGTCTCTGCATACACTCCTTTAGTTAATACATTGTAGACGCAGCACTGGGGTGGCATAAAAAAGGGCAATTACCTTGAGTTTGAAGCTTGGAAAAGTCATTTGATATCGACCTGACTCATGATTCAGTGTCACGTGTGCACACACAGAAACACACAGGGCAAGTCTGTTACAAGGCGGTGACCTGCGGGTGGAAATAATAGTCCTACTAATGTTCATCAGCATGTTGAGCTCACTGAAGGCTCTTATCATTATTATGCCTCTTATTCAAACAGATCTGCCTAATGTTATTATCTGGGGCTGAATATCTTCACTGGACATGCATGTGCTTGTGTGTGACCACACAGAGAGTAAACTATGACTCATATATGAATAGAAGCAGACTTTGCAACCCTCGCGCTGTATTCATTGAAGTCTGTCCTAAGCATCTCATCTGTCTTTTCTTTTTTACTCTTTGAATGAACAAGAAAGGTACTGTGCTGCTCCTGTGGAGGCCAGTAAAATGTTATAAAACCTTGTACTAAATACAGAGTTAGCTTTCCGCCACTTCCTGGAGTACAAAGACAACCCTTCTCTACTGTGTTATTGTCCATCATAAAAAAAAACTAAAAAAAAAAAAAAAACACACGAACAGGTGATAGGTGTATCTCCTTCATGGGGCAATATACTTCCTTACTTTCACACAGTACTGAAGTCTCAGCACAATTACTTCTTACAGTTATAAAAGAGGGGAAAAAATAACACAAATGGAGATATATGAGGGCTCAACAACAATGTCATCAGGGTTCATGATAATCCCAGTATCACATCTATCACAAGGTTAGCTGCAGTGCTGCTGTTGTATTGGTGTAGACACCTTGTTCCACTGAACATAGCACCTGTTTTGTCATTGTAAAGGTGGACCAGTTTAGTAAATCACACTCTTGGTGTTGTTCTGTACTGCAGGTGTGTGTTTGACTTTCAAATTATACATAAACGGTGCCCTCTGCAGAATATTTAGCAGAACTGCAGCAGTCCATTGTCAGTAAGTGTTGTTTGCTGCCTTCTCCCTCACAGTCACTAGCTACAGTGTGTTGTATGTGTTTGTGCTGTGGTCATGACAAGATTTGTGAGACTTATCAAGTTGCATGCAGCCTGAGGTTCAGACAGGGACTGGTTTGCTGCTTTTATCACAAGGTGTTGAAGAAGAGGAACGGAGAGATTTTGTGGTTAGAGGATCACAGTTCCTTTCTGATTCGCAAAATTATCTTAAGTCATTTTTATCATTACCATTACATTACCATTACAGCTTCCATCACCTAACTTAAAAATATATACCAGTATATCTAAAATTTTGTATGACTAACACTGATGAGTTGAGTAAATTATCTTTCAGGAATTCAGGAACTCTTTTTAAGCTCTGAAAGCAATAATTAAACAACTGACACATTTTATTTTAAAAAAAGTTTATTTATTATAAATTACAGTGATGTGCAAAGGACAATGGAGACAGAGTGAAAAATGGTTTCCCACATATCCAACAAAAGAAAACAAGACAAGTTAACATAATCACACATCACGATCTCAGATAATTAACATCATAAATGGTCATTTTCCTTGAAACAAGATACTTTATGTTCTTTGGTACAACTAAGACATTTACTTTAGATGTTGATAATCATTAAGTTTAACGCCAGCAATCACTTTGTATTTCGAGTGTATGTAGGTTATATGTGCTGTATATATGCAACAGATTTGTAACGTGTGTACCAACATTTCTATGTTTCACTATTTGGATATTTTTACATATATTTCACTGTGTATGTGCTTGTTTTTTATTCATCTTTTCCTCTGGATTTGACATAGTAAGTGCTTAATAAACATGCTTTACCAATAACTGCAAGAAAAGAGAAAATATATTTCAGAGGTACAGAGAATAAGATGTAATATTAGTTAGGCCAAAGGGGGTCGATGATTTGATGTCACATTTCACAGTTTATTTGGTAGCTAATGTTAAACTAAAGATTAAAAAATTAAAGAATACCACACTCCATTTGTTGGTGAAGATCCAGTGTGTTTTGTCACCTGCTTTTTCCAAGGTCAAGAGTTATTACTCATAAGACAATAGTCATGGTATGAAAAACTGTTCTCACATGCATGTAAGACCAAACGTCAAACATCATGTCCTGTCAAATTGTACAATTTTACTGCTGCACATGAAAGAGGAACTTAGGAAATAGTTCTTCCTCTCCTGCTTTGTAACTCTGATAAAGTATGAACACATACAGATAGAGAGAGAGAGAGAGAGAGAGAGAGAGAGAGAGAGCAAAAGAACAAACATTTCTAATGAATGGGGGCTGTGAATGTGGAAAGAGGGTTCCATAATGGAGATCTGGAGGCTGCCTCAGTGTCCCCATTCGCCCAGTCCTGTACACAGATAAACACACACACATGGCCTATTAAAGACCTCAGCTTCTTCCTGTGGTATGGTCTACAGTACATACAACATCTGCTTTCACCGTTAAATCCTGTCACCCAGTATCTAAATTCAGCACAACAGTTTCAGACATGATTGCTTTGTAGATTAAAATCTTACAGTTTTCAGAGTAATAAGGAATCTATTAACTATTATTTAAATGAATCTGTGAGTTGAGTAAGGAAGATCTTTGATTTTACATTCTGCCCTAATTCCGCTGTGGGTGAATTTCTGCTGTTGCTGTTGTTATGTTGTCACTTCTGCTTTCCCACAATATGAGTGTTTCTATACGCACAATTTCTGGTATCACCATAGTATTTATGTAATCAGCTAAACAGCCTAGGTGTTCTTTGGCTATATGTGCAACTTTATCATTCTGTCTCTCTTGTCAGTGCTTTACATTGCTGATTCTAATCACAAAAGCCTGTCTGTGTAGCTCACAAAAAAACAAAAAAACATTTTTTTATGCAGTAAGGATTAGAGTCAGGTCTTGATGAAACGACTCATCATTAAGTAAAAAATATGATGCATTTTACATCAAAAATTCTCTGTTGTGGCTGTTTGGTAAGACCTGGGTTGGTCTTTGTGTCAGCTGGTGATGATGGCGTCCTGTCCTCTATGGTGGCAGTAAATGTGTGTGTGTTCAGTAAATGTTCAGTAAGAGTGCACAGAGAGAAGCAGGGAGCCTGCAGAGAGCCTTTAGTCTAATGAGAGCCCTTCATCAGCCTAATTAATGAAAGTGATTACAGCTAATGAATGGCAGACCCAAACTCTGCACAACAGCACTAATGAGGAATATGTGTGGGTTTGAGTTGACTGTCTGTTTGGTGATTGGCAGTGAGTATGTGTATGTGTGTGTGTGTGTGTGTGTGTGTGTGTGTGTGTGTGTGTGTGTGTGTGTGTGTGTGTGTGTGTGTGTGTGTGTGTGTACATGTGTATGTGTATGTGTGTTTATGTGAGTGTGTTTACAACAAGTGGATCTGAGAAGTTTACAGCTGTTTGTTACAGTGAATGTGCAGCAGAAAGAGGCCACTGAAATACCAGAGATACCAAGAGAGAGGTGGACTAATGTCAGAGAGCTGAGAACTGAATCAAGTCTCTGATGAAGTCTGCTATACTTCCTGTATATTACCGTAAAGCTTCAGATGTAAATCTCAAAATGGTAATGAAAATTAAATGTGTTGGAAAAGGAAGCTATTGGTACCCTACTCATAACCTGGTTTTGATTAATATTTACCTGAGACATGAAGCTTGAAGGCCTGAGTGTAAGGTCTGTAAAAACACATAGACAGTAACAATCAGTTATTTGTATTGCATTATTGCTTTCATCAATTAAAACTTGAATTTGAAATAAAAAATTAAAATAGCTACAAATCAGGAGGAAGAAGTGTGCTTTTGAAGAGGGAAACTCACCGACAACATGGTCCTTAGCGTGGACTTGAGTCCAAAACTGTGCTTCCTGTCTGAGACAGTTCAACACAGCAGACACACAGTTAGTTTACTTCTAATGTATTTATATTGGAACAGTGAAATTACTAATGAGATACTTATCCTTTCTATGAGCCTTTATACATTTTATAACATGTTATATTCTCCACAGTGACAAACCAGAGTCTGTAAATGCTTGTGCATCATAGCCTTGTCTAATAAATCAAACTCATTTTCTTTGAGAAAAAGCATTATTCTGTATTCATAAATAAATGTATCATCTGTTCTCGCTAAGACTAATGAGCAGTAAAGAGACAATACCTTTTCTTCCTTTTCTCAGCTGCTGCTTTTACTGTTTTAAGGAGTGAGGAGCAAAAAAAGGAATTGAGTTTGGCTGAGGAAGACAGTGGTAGTACAAATGCAGTGGTAAAAATGCAGAGATTTGTGTGTGAAATACCTTTCCTGTGTGCCACCACAACCAAGATTACCACTGAGCAGAGGAACAGTACCACAGCAGAGAAATAGCCCAACACAAGAGGCCAGTCCACACCTGTATCTGCTGATATAACGTGACCATTATTGCCATTTTTAGAGAGAAAAATGTAGATAGATTGCTACTCAAGGTGTTCAGAGATTGATCTGTAACTGTTTACAAAAGTCTGAGTAATCTTTTGCAACTCAAAATTCATATGGAAAAAAAAAAACCTCAAGTGAAATAATGACATGCTATTGTACGCCTACCTGATGATGAAGGAGGGGAAACTCCTGAGAGACGAGAAAAGAAGCAATTAGCCACACACATTTTGCAACTAAACTCACACTGTGCAAGCTGAGATCTGTACCTTTGGTTACAGTCAGAGCGATGCTGCGCTCTGAATTGCTCCACTTATTTCCCAGAAAGACACTGTACTGGCACTGGTATAAAGCCACAACAGTGTCCTGGACAGGCACTGGGAAAGTGGCCTGATGCTGGATGACTTTGGCATGGTGAGTGGTGATGAGAGATTCATTATCTGCGAGGTAGAGCGAGAACACAGCACCAGGGTATGCAGGCGACCCTGTGCAGAGCAAATGCCACACGTCCGTCTGCTGCTGGAGAACGAGAGTGGGCCTTTGGAGAAAAACTGGCAACAGATAAATCCAGAGGAAACAGTCACTTAAGTAAAAAGTACTGCCATGAAAACAAATTTCCTGGTTAACTCTAATAAGTTGCTTCAACTATGCCTGAAACAACTGGTGAATGATTCATTGAGCTGATGGGTGGAAAATTACCAGCAGTAATCGTAACACCTAAATGATTATTTCAGTCAAGTAAAAATACATATTTGACAGTTAAAGCTGAAGCTTGAAACTTCAATTGAGGTCAGTTTTTAGTACCACTTTATTTATTGATTAACGAGGGAAATAATCGGAAAATAATCTTTACTTGTAGTGGATTTTCTTAATTTTTGTTAACATTTAAATAATTGTAATTAAATTATGATGACAAATCAACAATCACCTTTTTTTTTTTTGCAAATTTTCTGTGCATATAGTGTCTCATTCTAGTGGCTGGGATATTTTTTCAGTCAGTATCATAACAGCATACATTACCTTATTCAGTAAAGTAAGACAATGTTATTTTAAACAAAGTGTGAATATCCTAAGCACTAAGGTGAGTAATGTAAACATTTTGCTATTGCAGGTCCTAATCTTCACCTGTGACTGTGACTTGAACCATGTTGCTGACAGTTGAATTCTGCAGTCTCCTTTCTTTGGTGATCTGGTAGATGCAGGTGTACTCTCCATCTTCCCCTCCCATCACTGGCCCCAAAGTAAAGACTCCTGGTTGAGGTTCAGGGCTCGATACCTGACTGGCCGGAGGCTGCTGTATGATAGATGTGGTCCCTGTTCGCTCAGGAGCCCTCAGTAAAAGAAAGGTCACTGGTTTGTTGTGGCCAGACTGGGACTGAGACAGAGGTGGAAGAGGAGGGACTGAGCATCTGAAGGACAGCATGTCCCCGGGTTTTACAACACCAGTAGACGGCTCCACAGACAAGACTGGAGGAGGGAAGGAGGGCATGGAGCGAGTTGGGGCAGCTTCTGCTGAGTTACAGTTAGGGAGAGGAGAAGAAGACAGTTATCTGCATTTTTTTCTCATTACTTTTAGAGATAACTTGTTACTACATAATTTCATTACATTACATGAAACTTATGATAAGGTGAACCTTGGTTTGCCTCTGTTGGTAGCCATATTTCCCTCAGTAACCGTCAACACATCGGTGCACACAGTGTTTGATGTTGTGTCTGTTTTTGTGGTTTCTATATGAAGTGCAGGATGTAACTACCGCTACACACCCACAGAGCAAAAAACAATAGCGACCACAGAGAGCACCTGCATGCAGCGGTGTGCTTTGGGGGTTGGAGAGAAGCGGATGTGAATGTTTATTTTTCTGTACCACAAGCAGAATCACCATCGGGTGCAGATTGAGCAGATCAACTCAAACTTAAATCCCTTTGTTCCTTGTTTATGTGTGAAGCTAGAGCCCTGATTTAATTATGTTTCCATTTTGTCCATAATACTGGACCAATGTCATGCTTCTTTCTATTTATCATAATGATGAATTGCTGTGTACAGTAATATGAGAAATCACAGATAAAATCTTAAACAAGATACGCATCTCTGGAAAAAAAGAAACATGTAAACCTCTTTGGTCCTCAAGCTGCAAATAGGGACTGAATCCACTGTAGTGGTTTTCCTCGTCCATGTACAGACAGCAGAACAGTGCCCCTACATTCCCTTCCTGTGTGCTGATGGTGAACCGAACCTCCTCAGCACCAGACTGCACCTCTTTAGAGTCCACCTAAATGAGTGAAAAAAAAAAGTACTCTAAAAGTAAAATCATGGGAAGCCTAGTGGTAGGCCAGAAAACTCCAAAAATGATAAACACATTTTCAAACAATAACCTTTTCTCTGAGCTTGTACAACATGAAGACAAGCCCATGATGGCCCTCTGGGACCCTACAGACCAGGGTCACAGAGTCCTTTGACCTCACATAGATGCTAAGGGTAGGGGCCGGAAGAGTGGAAGAGGAAGTTGAGGCAGAAAGTCTTCCTGGACATGAGAGAGAAAGGTGGGACATCCAGCACGAATCAGATGAGTTTCACAAATGTCTTCTGAGATGAACAACAGTTGAGCATATGTGTAAAAACACTACTTCAGTTTGTCACTACAGTTCAGTTCAGTTAGTGATTGAAACTGCTGAGGAAATCAAAAAATGTGATTCAGCCAGATACAGTCTGTAAGTTAGATATTAAGTACAGTACACCCAGACACACGTACTGGATTATACATTTGATGCACATTCCACTATTGTTTACTTCTTTTATATTCCAGAAAAAATGTGTAATTTAAAAAGTCATACAATTCATAATATATTCTATGTGTGTTTTTTTTTTTTGTTGTTTTGTTGTTGTTTTTTTTTTACTTTTGAGACATAACAAACGTAACAATGGTGACAAGACTGTACTTAGAAAACACCTCCAATGTGAAACTTACCCCAAAGTTGTAGAGAAGCGACTATCAGAGAGAATATCCAAAGTGATCGTTTGCCGATAACAATCTGCATCTTTGACACAAGAAGACTGGCTGAAGTCTGAAAGCACCTTCAAGCACAGACTGCGCTCTCTCTCTCTCTCTCTCTCTCCCTCTGTTTTCTTAATACGTATGACATCCTCTTAAAGACAGAACGATGGAGGAAGTCAAACCTGTAAACACACTTCCTTTTTTGGAGCTGCTCGGATGTGAATGGTATGATGAGAATAAATAGCAGGATTGTGTCTCACTAACCCACATATGAAAATGTTACAGTGTCAGCATTATAAAAAACAGTATTGCCCACCATGTCATCTGCTGCCATTAGGGCATGACAGTTTGAGTATAAACAGTTTTAAAAGCTTTCTGCACGTCTGCTGTCATCTTCTTTAAAGTTACGCTGTAATTCATTCATGTAATGTGTTCAGTTCATTCATCATTTCCTGATATGAAACAATATAATGAAAACAGACGAAAATGTTCTGAGCTCATACTGAAGTTTGACTTTAGCTGTTTTGAGTCAGAAATGTCACTACAGTAAACATCTTCTAGCATAGTTCAAAAAAGATTATCATACATGATTCTGCAAATACTGACGTACTGGTAAGTTAGTTTTTGGCTTAATTATTACTCATACAAGTAAAAACTAAATACTAGATGCTGAGTACAAGAAGTTCAAATAACTATTCTGCTGCTGATCTCTGCTGCTGTCCTTGGAGCACAATACATGGAAAGATAAGATCGAGTCTGAGCCAAAAAGAAACTATACTTTTCCTTAAGCAAAAAACATAAAAGTAAAAATGTGTGAAATTTATAGCAGACACATCTGGAGATGATGTCAAAAAAAGAGAAATTTGATTATGGTGCTCAAGAATTAGGTCATTATTAGATGGAACAAGATGTTTATAAACTGTATCAACAACTCTAAACCCCAAACTTGAATCATTGTGAAGCAGAAGAAGTTTGTACAACCAAGAGACTGGAACTTCAGTCCAAAGGACAACTATGTTGCACATTATATCTTTAATTTTAATTCATTCTAAAAGTGGTTAATCCCCCTCAGAACAACAGGGGTTCAGATTGAAACCACATTACTCTGCTCATATTTTATTATCAATTCATCAGAAGAAAAGCCAACAACAACTCAGCAGCAACATTTTAAAATCTTTAGAAAAAAACTTCATGTGAAAACTGGTATATTTTGGAGAAAGAGGAAGTTACTCTGGTGTATAGATGCACCCTTTGAGTCATTTTCTTAATAAAACACAAAATGCCCCCATTATAACCATGAATGTTTCCAGGAGTGTGTAAATAAAGTGATGAGTTTCTCTTCCTCCTGCACTGTGTACCTTTCACATGATCCAGAAACAGCTCGTTTCTATTCCACCAGTTAATTAGCAGCAGTCACCTTCTATCAAGGGTGTAAAAGCGTCTCTGATAAGATGCTAAAATTAAAGTGTCATGGGTCCAGATTGAGAAATACTGTCACGTATGTGCAAATGGCCAAAATGTTTCATCAGAGAAGGAAGAACTGAAGGATACTGTAACCTTACTTCTGTAAAACACATGCGTGTCGTCTTTTATTTTTCAGAGAAATGGTCAGTGGTTTGTACACGTGACCCCAACCACATGCAGCTGTTGTTTTTCTTTCTTCCATTAAGCAAGTTCAGCTGAAACAAGAAGAGATCTTACAGATACTAGGACAAGACTAATTGTCTCAAAATGTTGTTAAGAGCTGTAGGAGGAGCATGGAGGAGGAGGGGCCTTCATTACCTATAGAAAGGATTGAGTCCAGGTGGGGACTGTTTTGCCAACCTGCAGCTGAACCCCGGACTCTCTCAAAGTGAGTTGTTTCAAAGCTTTTAGTATTTGCCTGAGATGTTACATAGATTTGAAAAAGGTTTTGACCAGCGTCATTGTCTATACTTCTAGTGTGTTCAACATGTGACCTGAAACCAGTTAATTTTACAAAAACCATTGTCAAAACCCAAAGACTGAGTTTCTTAAGCACAAAGTAAAAATGTTCTGACCCAGTAAGACAACCAGTAAACACCAACGTAGACCTCGGCCCATAAGAAAAATCACTGTCAGTTAGGAGTCACAAGTGTTGGAGTGGGTTCATGGGTGGTAATTCACTGGTGGTTTCTCTCTGTTCTCTCCACTTAGTCCTAAATCAACAAAGCAATAAGGCTGAAGGAAACAACAGTGGAAAGAGGGGAAAAAACAATGCATTTACATTTGAGTTGTCACTGAAATAAAAATAACTAAACATAAAATCTGTCACATTGACTCAAACTGAAGTCAAGTAAACAAATGTTAATCCACTGTGTAGCTGATACATTCGTTCAAAGCTGTAGTGTTGATGACTGCAAGCAGTAAACAGGCATAAACAACTTGGAAAGAGTAGTAAAGTTTATTCCACAAGATAATCATAGCACAGGTGTTTTCTCAAGAGCTGGCAACGTGTTGCACAGGTCATATGTCTTCCAACTCTATAGTGCAGTTGGCTACAGTGTAAGGTTGATTTTGTTTTTCTGTGTGAGTCCACAGAAAAATGTATGGAAACATCAGTGCATGTGCTGCATGACAGCCACGTGCTCCAGCTTCTTCTTCTTCCTTGTTCGCCTCCTAAAAACACACAGCAATGCAACAAAATGTGTGGCTCTGATTTCTGATTTGTCCACACCCCTAAACTCACTGTGGTACATTGGTTGCTATGGCAGCACTGCAAACATTTTACTGATGCTGAAAAAAGTGATGACAAACTGAGAAAGCGGTGAAGGAAAAGTGGCCGCAAGGTAGGGCTTGTTGTTGTTGTTGTTGTTTAAATCGGCTTTGGATTTGTCTTCTGACATCCAGCATCACTCGAGCCCTCGCGCGCAGCAGCATCCACGAGCTCATGCGTCACGCGCACACTGAGCGGTTTCCAGACAGCATAGTGCTACCTTGGGTCACGTCGTGGCGACACAACCTGAAATAAATCAGTAAAGAGATGGATAAGGAGTTTGTTCCAGAGCCGGAGCATCTGCTGACATTTATCAGGAGACTGAAAGAAGTGTTTGACGTCTGTGACGACGACTCGGATGGTTTTATCTGCCCGGGACACTTGGTGCAGCTGGGGTCTCGATTTGGGCAAAGAGAGCAGGTGAGAAAACACAAAGTTGGACTTTTTTTCAGAAAATGTACAAGTTTATAGCTCGTCTGACTTTTTCTATAACTATCCCGTCTCCCTTTTAGTGAATTAAGGTGCCATAGGCAACTGAGTAAGACTGGAGAACTTCTCCACGCGCCCTCATTATTTTCTCAGACTTAGCTTAATAGGCTCCTATACTGTATCTCGCCTCGTGAAAAGATATAATTACAGACTTTCACTTTGTTATGCGATGAAAAAACGTACGGGAAGTTCCACTTTTATTTTTGACACACGACAGGCTAATTGGGTAGAGCTCATCTGGTCCGTGGTGTTGCAGTGGAAGCTCCTAATTAAAATTTTCCAGCCTAAGTAGAGAGAAGATTTTTGCTCCCTATGCAACCAGCTGGGAGACACTGGGAATATGACAGGCCAGCAAAACAGTCTTACCTCTTGGACAAGGATTTGTGATGTTATTTTATAGAGCTGTGCATAAAAGTGATCCTGACTGCACATGGTCTTGTGCAAACATTCACAATTTTCCAAACAGTTTAATTGCAAATGCTGAATACCAGAATGATATAACTGATCTGATGTCACTCAGTTACAAACTTTATTGTCTATTTAATGTAATAGAATCATGGTGTTTAACTTTGACTGATTGCAGTGATGACATGCTGCTGTGATAATGAGGAAATTAAATGTCACATATTGTAAAAAGTGATATTTTCATGTCTTTTTTTTTTTATTTATTTATTTATCAAAGAGCTCAGCCCGCAGAGAATTGCCAACATTCAAATACTGAGCCTTAAAATGAGTCGTCAGGAGTTTTGTAACTTTGTGATGTCACAACACACCACCATCAGCCATGCCCCAAGCCCTGCCACATGGACCCACCATTCGGCCACCTGAGAGTTTCAGAGCCTCCCCTGGTTTTAGTTTTTGGATCTTAAATCCACATGAATATCCTCATATGAAATCAACATAAAATAAAAGGAAAAGTGCAAAATCTGGGATCTTGATATGATAAATGTGTCTTGATTATAGTTTGTCCACCAGAGACTATTCACAATTTTATTTTTTCAGCTGTAGAATGAATCTTGGTCTTAATTCTTTGGCACAAATTAGGAGATGATATAAGAAATGTTTGTTTATATTATGTATTTACCTAAAAACTTGCCACCAGCTGATATAACACCTGTGGCATCTGCATTTAAGCTTTAAGAATTGAGAATTGATTTGATTGTGAATTTTTGTTTCTTCATAAAAGACAAAACCAAGTAGAAAATACTGTGGAATAGTTTGTAAACTATTTTGCTCAAAGAAAATAAATTAAATTATTGATTGGGTTTGAGATGTTTTCTTCCATCAGGTCACACTGGACGTCCTTCAGACCTCTGGGTCTCGCTGCATGTCAGGCTAGTTGTCATTGATTGGCTCCCGAGTGGTGTGTTGCTCATCAACGGGACCAGTGTGGAAGCACTGATTAGCTCCTGGGGGAAGCTTTTCATTGACCTGGGAAATTGGCTCATTGCATACAATGGATGCAATTTATAACTCAAGGACCTTCATGTTAGTAGATCCTGTACAGTACAATGATACACATTTTACACTTCACAGTTCAGTGCATTACCATGTATAGCTTTGTATAATTGTTGTTTTTTTTATTTAAAGCATTGTAAGTACTTTCACCATGAAATAAGGTTATTTTCTGTAAGTCTGATGTACTGTATGTAATTCAAAATTTATATCCCAAAAAATATATAAACATCTATTTTATGATCACATGACCCAAATAAGACTGTATAAAGAAATTTAAACACATGTACATTTCATCTACTCGGTTAGATTTGTACTTTCCAATTAAACAGCACAGCATATGTTGCCCTTTCATATCATTGTCCCGTATGAGTAAATCCCACTGGCTTCTTACTGACAACCTGACCTACTAATGCACACAATGGGCGACACTCTCCCAACTGTAGTCACATGCAAACGTGCACACACTCCCATAATCCTACTGTGTTGACCTCTTTTCTTGCTCCTTTACTCTGCCCTTGAAAATATGAGGACAAGTTGAAAGCAATTACCTAGGCTGTCAACAGCCTTGAACAAGACTATCTGAATTACACAAATCTGTTGAAATTGGGTTTAATCCAAATAGATTACCTTGACCAGTGATCTAGTACTTCCATACATGTAACTTAGTTGCCAGGGCAATGGTTTCAGTTAGACATGAGTTAACGATTGTGTACAATAAAAATAATTTCTTTTCTCTTTCATCTTATCACATTTGTTTTAATTAGCTCCACATCGCAACACAAGTACTGAAAAAACTCACACAGAAGTATTCCCATGGACAGTAAGGCTGAACTGCAAAATTGCAAGACCATGTAATATTGATGTAAACAGTAAAAGTAAAAAAAAAGTAAACTCACCAGACATTTAGACACTGCGAACAGGTAGTCGTCGTCATAACTTATCAAACCAAGAGGCATTCAGTAAAAGTTACATTGTATACATATACATATATGTATACAATATATATGTATATATATATATATATATATATATATATATATATATATATATATATCTCTGTGTCTT
>OMNW01014165.1:22717-41776 GCA_900303245.1 Selene dorsalis
ATGTGTGCACAAAACAGAGAGAGGTGGGAAAGAGAGGGAGGAAAGAGGTGAGAAGTGTCTCATTATTTCAGGAGATGTTGTATCAGTTGAGGATTTATTAGCAGGCTCTCCTGCTGTTTGGGTTCACACACCAGAGTATGTACACACACATACACGCATAGACACACACAGCCACCAGTGAATGCAGGGATACGACTCAGCATGGCCAGAGCAGGTGCTGAAATGAATTTTGGCACATAGAAAAGACAGATTAAACTGGTTCACCGAGCACCTGGGAGGATGCATACATCGGGTGTGTGTGTGTGCGTGTTCGTGTGTGTGCCCATGGCTTGGCCTAGATGCACACTTCCAGAATAGGAAAGACATGGAATCAATATGAGAAAGAGTGAAAGTGGAGGAAATTATATATTCTATGGAAAACACAGAAGATTATCATTATCATTCCAGGAAATCTTCAATTTAAAGATATTATTACTGAAATTATACATCTTTGGTGATAGTTACAGCAGCTGTCTGGGTAAATTGTTCGTCCTAGACTCGTGCATGCCAAACAGACTTGAACATGTCCCCTGTGTCAACTCTTGACCACGTGGGTCATCTTACATAGCCGGAGAAATGGACCTGTTTGCAGTGTTTACAGTTGCCCATGTACACACCACTGTAGCTACCTACTGGTTGTGATTGATCTTCTTTTAGCCCTGCTTTGATTGCCACCAACTCTCAAAGGAAATAACCGGCTCATTAGCATCTAAATCGTCCACTGTGATCACCGACTGATCTCTAACTTCTGTCAGTTCGTGAGCTACTTGCTCAAGGAACAACAACATGTTTATCAGAAGGTTTTTTTGGATGAAAACATAAGCTCAACTGAGGGGAGTTGCATTCGTTTGATGCTTAATGTGTGGATTCACCATCGCACAACAAACATAGCTGTCTCGGCCATTTGACAATTTAAATGTAGATTCAAGTAATTTAGCCAGTTTAATGTCATGTTTGTTTCACCTAATCACCTGGAAACAACTAGAGACTTAGCATCACATTTAAAAGTAATTAATCTGCAGTAATGGTGCTTGCTGTGTATTATTATACTCTTATAATGATTATACTAATTATACTAACTGTATTTAAGTCAATTAAACATAATTAATTTCTTTAAAGACACAGGTACTTTGAGCTTCACAGAGAAAGAGCACAGGGTTTAAACCCAAAGTGGAAAACTAAAATTGTGACACTGACATGAAACTACAAGAAATTACATGATTAGCAACATATGAGATAACTAGCTACTAATATCTTTAAAAAAATACTGATTAGTGCAGAACAGAGTGGTACAAGATCAGTCTTAACTGTTTTATCTGATATCTCCCGAGCAGTAATTGCAGCACGCACATCGTCTAACCAGCAAGAACCTGGTCCTGAAAACATGTGGAGGCTGTGTGGTGGCCCAGATATACTCTGCAACTGCAGAAAAATAATCAATAATTTACACCTCATTTGTCCACACATGGAGGGTTGTTAAATTATTCTCCTCAGGGTTTCCAGCAGGTCAGAGGAATAATCTGAGCACTCTCTATAATCTGCTTCCCTGTCAAAGCTTGTCTACTCTTTCTCTCTGTGTTTTCTTCATCTCGTGCTTGTTTCGTTTGATCTCTGTGCTCTCGGTGAACATAGCTCCTCCTTGGGTTATCATCAGCCAGACATTTGTTTATGTGTGCGTGTGTCACGGCTGCCGTAAAGGTTTGCTGGTAGGACATGAGCACAAAAACTTAGTGTGACTTTATCTTTACCCTGCACGCATCCTTCTTTTATGTATTATCCATGGCTCCCCAGTGCACTGCTGCACCCCTTCATGTTTACTATGTTGGCCTCAATCCACTCATTTCTTTTCAGTTTCTCCTCACGCTCGTCTACATCTTGCTCTCCCTTTCTTTGATTTCTCTATCATTTCCGTCTCCTATCATCCTGTTCTTCCTCACCTCTCTCCCTCCGTCAACATTAGCCCTTCAGATGAACAGTGAGGAGGAGATTGTTCTGCCAGACTCTGCAGTCATTTCATGGTCTGATTAAAGAACCGAGACGTGGGGAAAGGGTGAGGCTGAGAGGCAAGAATTGAGACAAACATGAGGAGCATGTACTAACATCAAAAGTGGAAGTAAAGAAAAACAAAGTGGATGAAAATGGGAACCAGATTTAATCAGAAACTGGTTGCGGTACAATAGGGAAGATCAGCTAGCCGAGTCATGCCGCAGCCATGTCACTGTCTGCACTACAAGCACTTCCGCATGATAACTATCAACAAGCCTTCTTCAGAGCTGTGGATCCATGATGTGGCTCTATTTACAGCACAAGTTTGTTAAAAGGTCTTTTTGCTTAGTATTCATGTTATTGTAAATGCAGCATGCATTAGGTAGTGTCATCCACCACAATCACACCTAATACTGATGGCTTCTGGTTTATGAGCTTACTAAATAACTAATAGTCTGCATCCCTCTAGTACTGCGTATCGATAAACTACTGTATCTGCATGTATGAGAAGTAATACATTGTCATGGCAACTCGAAACCGCTTCGGATGGAGGTCATTGTTGTGAAAGGTGTTAGTTTGTCCAGGGGCTTTTTGCGTCCTGTTTCCTACCAACAGTCATCGTTGTTTTATTTCAACTATAACCACAGCCGTTAATCAACCAAGAGTTTATTTTTATGCATTTCTTAGAGTACTGTCAATGTCTCCTGTTGACTACTACACTTATTAGAAGGTAATGAGAAACCCTCTATTTTACTGACAAACTGTTAGTAAAAAAAAAAAAAAATAGGTTGTAGCTTCAGAGTTATAGGTGGTAAAAACATTACCTATGTCAGAAAGATGTTGAGTTTTAAGTTTGTTTCCAGGTCAAGCTGGGGCAGAACATGCTGGAGTGACTACATCTCTTTTGCCCTGAGCAACTATGGATCTAAAATCAAGCTAGAAATAACAAATGAATTAACTTTTTAAAAAGTTTCCAGCAGCCTGTAAAGCAGCAGTACTGATCTGGTTGCATCAGCTCTTTCATTTTTTAGTTAAGATGTTATCTGAAAGCAGAACTAATGGCACTATAATCAAATCCTTGTTTTAAAGCTTTATGACTGACAAGTTTCAGTTCTGTGATTCTTTGTGCATTTTTTACGCTACGTTTGAGTGCTTTCAGTTTGTCCACAGACACATGGTGTTTGGACACTCTGAAACTCACATGGTGAACTTTCTGGCCACATTTAAAGTCTAAAGTCACACAGTTGCCTGATGGTGCAGCTGACAGCCATGGAAACCTCATAATATGATATGTCGCACTGCAAAACATCTTGCATGATGCAACGTGATGATGAAGTGTGTGACGTGACATTATGACAAGTTGTCTTTTAGATTTCCCATTTTTCTTTTGATCAGAGGACATGGTTGGCACTGTGAGTCTTTTCTGTAATGGCTTTTAATGACCCAGACCTTTCCCAGCTGCTGTGGTTAATGTTATTTAGAGATTTAATCTACGACAGTTGCCAACATATCACACGGAACTGTAGTGTGAATTCTCGTGTTGTTGGACGTTCAATATTATAATGGTTGCATTCAGACGCAAAATGCACCGTGTCAAATCTATTACTGTGTCTCAATTGACTTGACCATAGGCCATATTTCTGGTTTATTTGGTGTCAAACTGTAAATACAGTTGGGAAATGTAAATATTTATTTTTCTATACATGAATTAGATCATTTTCAATCCAACGGATATTATATGCCACAAATGGCTGGTGAACTGCAGTGACATACACAACAACAAGACATGGAGACAGTATGACAGGAAAGAGATAAATGAAATATAAGGATGTGGTTCTATGTACAAAAGTACACCACCAAATGTTTACAGGACTGCAGCATTTCTATGATGTGGAGGAGAGGCATAGCTCATGGATTAACCTGCTGTAGCACATCGAGGCTATGGCAAAAAATCTATTGGCATTCATTGCAGTTGTGTGTTGTATTGATAGGATGAGAGAGCGTGAATGTGAATACTGACTATATGAGCTTTGTCTACCTCTCTCTGAGTAAAAGAGGACAAAAAGAGATTGTGGTGATGGGAGCAGGAAGACAAAGGATGACCCAAGGAAAAAATGAGGGAGAGAAGTCAAGGCAGTTGGAGGAAAGAAATACAACGATGAAGAGAAAGATAGATGAGTGGTGGGTTGGGTGTGCATTGATGGATGTGAGGGAATGAGCTTTTGGAAAGAGATAAGAGCAGCAGATGGAATGCAGACAAAGACAGAAAGTGTGAAGAGAGACGAAAGGAAGGGGAAGAGAACAAACAGGAGACAGAAGAAAGATAAGAGGTGGGCAAAGAGAAAGAGCAGAAGAACAACAGAGTCAGATAAACTAAGCAGCACCTTTTAATCTCATTTATTTTACCAGTGGTGGTGAGTGACAGAGCGCATTAATACAAATGACAGCCATCAGGCTTAACTACAGGCTTTCACCAGAGTGAAACAGGAACGAATGATATGGTCAAGCCAAGCCAGATGTGAGTGTGTGTGGTCTGTGCTGTGGCTGCCCTGCTCAAAAACATAAACTTGCTGTGCAAAGGTTTTGAAAAAGTGGCAAATCATATGAGCAGATTATGATCCAAGTAATTCTTAAATACAGTGAAAATCGTAGCCGCATCGCAGAGGCCATCTGTATTTATAGAATTTCGAGAAACCTAGTCCAGGTGTGTGGAAAAGATGCTCTGTTTTTCACCCATCGATCACAGTGCTGCAGAAGTTTAGATAATACCCTTGAGAAAAGCAGCCAGTCAACCCAGTAATGTGGAACTGCAAAATCATTCAAGTCTTTTCGAGCACAGATCGATTGGTAGACGGTATCAGCAAAAAAATGCTGCAGAGGATCCAGGGCAAGGTGCATGTTACTGCAGCACTGCTATGTTGTTTCCTTACTCTTGTTTTCTTGGCACTGCACACCATCAGTTACCCAAAAATGGTTAAATGCCATCATTAAGAAATACAGAATGCAGAATAAATGGCATTCTGCTGCTGTCGCTATTGTGTCAGCTATACATCAGATTTTCAGAGGATTAGAAATGCCCACACAATAGACTGATGGGACAGGAAGGGAATTATATTTTGTTGATTTGGAAGAGCTCGAGCATTAGTGCCTCACAGCTTTTGGCACCAATGTGTGTGGCTTAGTTGGTTAATTAAAGTTTTGAAAGACATAAAAACACACACACACACACAAATACACACATGCACAGAGTCTGGAATAGAGACAAGCCCAGCAGAGTCCCACCAATGACAGTCAAGGACACACCGCCACCAAGCCGACATGATTATCCTGTAACCATCCAGCTATAAGGGAGGACTGCTAATGAACAGCAACATTACTTTTTCACTCCAAGACCCTCCCTTCCTCTCTTTCTCGCCCTCCTTTTCTCTCTCTCTCTATCTCTCTCTCTCATGCACACACACACACATACACAATTGCCTTCTCTCCCATGATCTCACTGACTAGCAATGGCTATAAATCATATGCTCAACTGGCTCTCACTCATTTCAGTTGTGCCGTCCTATTCCCCAGTTTAATGTTTATGCATATACTGTACACACACTTTAACATGTTAATCTTAAACTTTCTTTTTATAGTTCTCCTCTCCGTTGGTCATTATCTGATCTTTCCTTTTCTCTCTTTCTCTGCCTGCAGCTTCAACATCTCCGGCACCAGTCTGCAAAACGTCATCACACAGAAACACATGCAACTAATTCTCTTTCAGCTTTCTGATAAATTATGCCTTTTATTGGCATTTGATTGCTTCAGCCAATGCCACCATGTTGATGTAGGTTAGAGCTGTTTCTTCTATACTATGCAGAAGAGAGCTGCAAAATTGAAGAAGTCACAAACTCCACTAAAGGTAGTTGAAATGTTTTTTATAGCAGGATTCGTATCCTGAGATGAGAATATTACATTATGTTACATTTCAAGCTTGAGGCAGAGTTGGGAGACGAATTAGCATTTGGCAGAGAATTGCAAATGTGACGAGCAAGGCTGGAGTCAAGACAGGATGCTGAAGAACATGGTTCCTCCTTTGTTAGTTACTGGAAGTTTGTTTGTCCTTATTCTGACTTTCAGCAGATTTCGAGTTTCTCTTTTTATCCATGTGTGTGCGTGTCAGTGTGTGAGTGTGAGTTGCCGTCTGTTCGTGTGCAGAGGTCACCTCCTGCCAGGAGCATCAGGGTAGATAGCATGAAGCATGGGTGTTTAGACTCACACATAGACACAGCTAGGAGATTAGCATATGCATGCATACCTGCTTTTGTTTCAGTGTGCTGCTGTTCTGGGAAGTTAATGAGTTCTAAAGGTATGTGATTGGCACAGGTAGTCAGAAGACACTTAATTAACCTTTGATTTGTCTTTGTGCAAACATGCTCCCCTTCACTTGCTCTTGCTTTTTCTTCAGATTTCCCTGCACGGTGCACACTATCACATCTCTCCAGATGGAGAGCATGGAGTCCTCACAAAAACAGTACAGCTCAACTGTGCCTTCTGTGGTAAGGCTTGTTGCCAGAGCAGTATCCTATATTAGGTAGAGAAAGGTGGCCTTTGATTAGTGCCACTATTAACTGAAATGTATGTTTTAACAAAACATTTACACCAAGCAGTGGTGAAGTCACTATGCTTCCCTTACCACTACTGAGGCAACCCAACCCTAAATGGTAGAGTGTGTTTGGCTGATCTCCTCATCCCTTATTTTGTATGCCACCCCTTTAAGACTTAACTTCTCCTTCTGTCTGGGTGCTTCGTCTGGTCAGTGGAGAACAGATAACATGTGGACTTGCACAGCTGTTCAGTATCCCTCCTGCGCCAAATGCAGAAGGACGAGTGAGAGACAGTACATAATAACAGAAAACTGCTTGTGCACATAGATCGCGTACGTTATTTCCATCTAAAACACTGATCTGTGGAATATTTTCTTTGCACACAATATGTCTTTACAATATATAAGAGTAATCACATGCAGTATATCAATGTTTATCCATTTCATGGCTTCACTCCCATAAAAAACAATAAAGCTTGTCATCTAAGCTGAAATAAGAGATCATATTTAGCAAGGAAATGACCCATCTAGACTCTATAACACCAATTTGTGTGAAAAATCAATTCCATTTAAATGACAAAAATGACCCTAAATAACCCTCTCAGTCACAGGAGTCTTCACTGTGTTATGTGCACAGACTGCACTGTGCCACACTTGAGTCTGAATGATGCCTTACATGAAAGTGTCAGATAGCTGAAGCAGTGTGACCAACTGGATTTATTCTCCGTCATTTACTTTGGCTTCATTCAGCAGCAGAGTCTTTTTTTTTCCCGTCTTTTACTTGACTAACTTTCTCCACCATTTTTCCCAGTTTGTTGCGCTCTACTGCTGGCTTTGTAGAGGCTTTAGACAGGAAATTGGACTGCTAGTGGGTGGGCAAAACATTACTCCTGTGCCATGAATGTGCCCTGACTCATTTTAAATAAATTTGTTATCTCTCTTTCTCTTTCTCTCCGGCCCCCTCCCTCCTCTCTCCTTAATTTGCTGTCCCCCACTGTTATCTCCGTTGACCAGTGCTAGAGGTCTGGGCAAAGCTCTGCTGTCCATCTGTCTGTATTGTTATCCATAATTATTGTCCAGACCCTACCCTGGCTTATTCTTTTCAAAGTGGATAAACTGAATTACTTGCAACGGCACTGTTGCCCCCAGACTCCCTCTCTCCACCCCCAATTCTGAGCCAGCAATTTTATTTGTTGCTCAAGGCCAGTGTGTAAATCGCAGTACACCTCTTAAGTACCCCTGATACCGACCCTCTTTGCATTTTCTTACTTTACTTTCTTTGCTTTCTTTCTAGTCTGCAGCTCATGTTTAATTTGGGCCTTGCGTGATTTAATCATTGATTATCTACACCAACTCTTTAGATCCTCTGGTTGTCCCACTTTGCAGTTTTCTGTTTCTCTGATCCACATTTTCTCTTTTGTTTTTCTCACTTGCTTTCAATCAGCCCGCCCTTCTTGTTGTCTCATCATCTTCATTTCTTTTTCATTCTCTTTTCTTTCTTTCTCTGTCCCTCATTTTCTCTCTGTTTTTTTAATTAGGTCGCTGATTGTCCTGTGATGTGTGGACTGCATAGAAAAGCTGTCACAGGAGCTCAGTTCTGGATCACTGCCTCCTCCTTCTCCCCCCATTCTACCACTCTTTCTCCCCCTTTCATAAACAGCACAGTTCACTTACTCACTCATACTCCCACTCACTGTGGGAGTTACAGCATTGCCTTACACTTGGGTTGATTCACCAAACTGTCTGGAAATTATCACAGGGGGACACAAACTGCTAAGGGAATGCATTGTTTTATAGTTTTGTGAGATATTTACACACTATATTCATCAACATCATGTAAATGAGAACAGTTATATTCCCCTGGAATTATAAATGATCAGTGCAGTCCTCAAACTTAGGAAAGGAGGCTCTGTGGGAGGAAAGTGATTCATAGTCTTTAGTTGCTGTCAGTTCAACTAAAAGATCAACAATAAATTTAAAAAGACCTAGAATCATTCATGTTGATACTGCGATTTAACATTGTCGCTCCAGGAAATGTATCTTTATGCTTTTGTATTGCAAAAGTGTTGCATTGCAATATTTTGTTACACAACTATTGACGCTGAAAATGATTCAGTGTTGTTTTAGTTCTGGCATTAGCGACTCAAACTGTGGAGAAAGTATAGAGAAAGAGGCTTAGGTTGATAAATCACATGTTTCTTCTGTTGCTTGTAAGTTATAGTACGGCCTTGAGGAAGATGATAATTGCGCAAACAGTTTCAACAGGTGTTTCAGCAATGTTGTATCTCCCACAGTGTCATAACAGGATAATATAAAAAGACGCACAAGAACCACAGCTGGCTCGTAACCTTTTCTCCATGTAAACGAGAACTGTCAGTAAATAAAGAAATCCTCTTGAACTGAGTATTCACCAAGGCCAACTTCCTGCGTTCACACCCAGGTGTTTTTATACCACACCACTGCTGCGCTCTGTGTATGTTTGTTGTTGTTGTGTGTGTGTGTGTCAGAGTGTGTGTGAGTATTTGTTGTATTGTTAATCTCTTTGCAAAGTCCATTTATATTCCACGGCCTTGGCCAATGAGTTCTTTCATGGTTCAGTGTTTTCTCTTCTGTCTGTCAGGCTAATTAGCAGCCATTGTCTAGTTGCATTGTTTCAGCTCACCTCACACCAACTACCCTCTTTACCCACTGTAACCTTTTATTAGAGGAAGTGAAAAAGTCCACTTAATGCAGAACATCCTGCTGAGCTCTGAAGTGCTACCTGACACCTGAGGGTTTTTTTAATATAATGGTTAATGTTTTGTTTGGTTAATGTTACTGCAACTTCTTTAATTCTGACCATCCTCTTCTCTAAGTCCTCCTGTTGTAGATCTCCGTTTATCTCTCTCTCTCTCTCTCTCGAGTCTTCCTATCTACGTGTTTAATCAGAGCCAGACTTGTCGTGATTTTCCTCTTCCTCACATCCTCATTGATTCCCAGTCACCTGCTGTCCCAGTGGCCTGGTAGTGGTTTGATAGATGGATGGTCTTGTCATGTATTGATCATCAGGCTTTGATCTCTTGTCAATCAGATCTTAGCTGGGCCTGCTCAGCATACTGACAGAAGACTCTGTGTTGCTCTGTCTGTTTTTGTCAATGATCTCTGTTCAAAAGGAGGAAAGCCTGAATGTAGATAAGTTACCATCAGAAAGCTAAACTTTTTGAGCCAATTATCTGGGTTTGTCAGTGCTGCAAAATCACATCACAGCACTACACTGGCTAATGTTTTATACATGATCCATACTCAATGCAGTAGGCCTTCTTGGATGAACTGAATTTGATATAATGAGACAGACAGGAAAGTCAGGGCTGCTACAATCAGGACAACATCAGTTACAACATCACACAACTGTGGGGCACCATAGTTGTGTGATGTTGTAACTGATGTGTTGCTTTGCCCATAGTGAAGACTTACAGACACATCCATCTTTGACACTGTATTTATCAAAACCCACTGTTGGTTAGCTGACATGTGTACCTGATGTTAGGTGTTCGAAGATAAGAATGAGAATATTGGTGTTATGAAGATGGCATTGGCATGAGATGTGTGAAAGATGTTGGAATTTGACTGCAGCAGCTGTTCTTGGTGTTGTGCATTAAATGTTGTACATTAAATGTTAGGAAATTAGAAATAGTCCTGATGAGAAAAAGGTTTGTGCACAGTTCCACCTCATTGCCATTGAACTTATGTTACTGAAATCACCTTAAACTGAACACCACCAGGACCCACTGACCTATCAGAAATGAGAAGTCCTTGTTCTTCGTGACCTTTTTTGTTTGTTCATGGGGAAATGAGTTTTGTGTTGGCTATGACATGGAAAATATAAATTTACAAGCTTCCACTCCAGTTGAGTGCTCAGTTGATCTTTCATTTTCACCAATGCTACATACTCTCTCAAAGTAAACTCCTCATCTGTTATAGAGACTGTGAACCAACTTCTCACCACTTTCTAAACATTTTTTTCTCAATCTTGTCACACACTTGATACCTGCCTTTTATTCATAACCGTGACAGAGTAGATTGTGTCCTTCCATAAATGAATACAATCCAACCATGTGAGCAGTAATCAATACCTACACAACTGTGTGAGAGTTTTCCCTGCAGGCACTACTAACCCAGTGGCCTGTTTTCAATTGTGTTTGAGCCATATTGTCACCAACATATTGATTTCTCATGCTGTTGGAAGTGGTTCATCCTGTACATGTTTGAGCTGCAGGATTCATTTAAAACATTCTGTATTACAGGATACATTACTACATCAATGGAACTACATATCTGTGAAGGCTGACCAAACAACACTGTGAAGCTGACTGTCAATACTTGCAAGATCATATCTGCCCTTCTTGAGATAATACTAGCCACTTGTATGTCCTGACAATCTTCTCTGGGCAGTGCTGTTGCTGTTGTTGTGTCAGTCAAGCTATCTGCACACAGGCATGATATACTCAGATGTCTTTGTTTGTCAACCAACAGTCCAAAATGCAAAATGATAATCAATGTGTTATCATAGCGGAGTAAGTGGAGTCATTTTTTAAAATTTCTTAATCTATCATTAAACGTGTATCTGATTCTAACTAATTGTTCCAGCATGTTCTTACTTCTGTGTTTAGGAAAAGTGTTCAGCGTGTATATGCATTGCTTCCTGATGAAGTGTAAGGACACGACCTGATTTTTTTTTTTGTTCAGATGAATTTCTCTGCTCAGTTTTGCATTACTGCCTTCGCTAACTGAGACTCAGTTAGTCATGGTCTGACTTTTTTATCCAGACTGTCAAAGTTGAGATAGAATATAAATGAATCTGCAGTTTTCATCCTCACTAACTCTCTCCCTGATGTGCTCATTCACACTCAGTCTGACCCCTTCCCTCTCACCACCTACACTACCTACACTGTCATTAGAGTGAATCTCACAGAGCTGCACATATCATGTTTATTTGTTGTCAGATCTTAGATTCTCTAACAGATGCCAATCACAATTTTACAGTGTTGGTTTTCATAATAATAAAGGGTAATTATATGGCATGGCATGGTATGATATGGTATGGTGTGGTAAATCTAAGATATTAATTGTTAACATATAACAATTAATATGTTATTTGTGACATATTATGTGTAGTTATTTGTTATGAAAGAAATTTCTACACACCTGTCAGTGCAGCACAGTATGGTCTCTTCAGTCTATGCAATAATTCAGGCTAGAGTTATGGAAGTGCAATATAGAGGTTAAATACCCAGGGCTGGTTGAACTGCACAGTTAAGGGCCCACTGGAGAACGGCTGCCCTTATAGTCTGGATGTACTCGTGAAGAACAACATTATCACAGAAAACAAAAGAAGTACACGTGGCAGTGCATAAAAGCGTGTTTACTACACGTGAATCTGTGTATGCATGTGTGTGTTCTCTCATATGCCCACACCTCTGTGTATCTAGAAGAAGTCGCAGCACTAGAGTTATTGGCTTTCACAGAGCTCGGCTCAAACGAGCAGCCTACCAAGTCACTGCCCCCTGAAGAGCATCCCTGCCTTGTTCATTTCTTGAACGCTTCCTCTGCTCTCTTTTTCCCTCTCTTATTCTGTGGGGCCTCTCCCCTCTCATGCTCGATCCATCTTTACCCCCACCCTCTACACTCCCTATCATTCGTCTTGCTGCATTGCGAACCCCAGCAGCTGGATGAATCCCCACAGACCTGCCTCAGCTGAACTCTGCTACACACACATGAGTTAGACTTGTTTTTTGGGGTTTGTTTGCGTGTGCTTAGGTTTAGGTTTGTATGTGTGAAGGTATATTTGGATTGGCTTTAGCCCCCTGTCTGATTCTCTGGGAGGAGTATAATACAGATTTTTAAACCATCATCTCCTTTTTTCCACCCACTGTCATCACTTTAACTATTGTAGTAATGTCATCATCTCTTTGAATACCACTAACAGAAGTGTGATAAGACTTTGTGAGAGCATGTCATGAAACCCAGGCCCTTGGCTCATAACTACGTGTTGCCATCTGAATGAGGCAGGTAGACATGAATAGAATTGTAAATGGCTTCTGTGAAAAGGGGGAAAGGGGCCAACCCTCTAACAAATTGCACATAAACAAATAGCCACAGACCATTGGTTGAGCCGCTGCCAACGTCTTTGAGAAGTGAAGGAGAGCAAATGCAAGAGGGAGAGAGAAAGGAGATTGTAGGAAGGGTACATTCCTTTCCACACAATTAGGTTTTATTTGGCTCCTTAGGCTCATGGATCATATCCTCTTTCCTCCTCTTCATCACCTCACCACCTCTCTCACTCTTCCTCATCACTTCATGTGAATAATGCTACTAGCAACGACTACTGGGAGAACATGGCTCTCTGAAATTAAGAGAAAACCAAAAAAATGTAATTGGGTGGAAGACGTAGAGAGAGAGAGAGTTTGTGAAAGTAATAAGGTCACTGACATTTCCTTGTAATTTTACTGGGATTAACTTTTGGCTCAGCTGCTGTCAGCTCCTGCCAGATGCAGCTGACTCACGTTACTGCAACACATCATGAAGTGTTGAAACTTGAACTAACACCAAACAAACACAGAAACCGATATTCATTCATATGCCCAGAATATGTAAGATAAGTGACTAGCATAACCAAAATAGTAATGTTTGACTGAAACATCCTGGTCAAGAAAAATGGTGATGCAAAAAAAAAAAAGAAGAAAAAAAGGAGAATAAAATACAGACACAATCAACTGTCTCTGTCAATCAACAGAGGGATTTGCTGTGATTGCAGTGGAGTGTAATGTGATTTATGTTTCCACAGCATAGGGAACAGGTCCTTCAGATGTAAGTAGGATAGCCGAATTAAGCCGAGAGGTTATTGTGGACTCTTGTTCAATCGGGCAAATGATGCAGGCATACAGCAAACATGACTGAAAATATTTGCTGTCACCCATAAAAATCTGATTTCATCAAGCACTTACTGACCATATATAAGAAGCAAAGTATTGCACAGGTTATTCTGAACAGCTGCTGGTGTATTAACAAAAACTTTATCCACTACCTCAAGTAAAACAAGGTAATCTCATCTTTACAGAAAATGTGTAGTTTCACACAAATGTTGATTTTAACCTGTTGAGAATTTATTCATATATTCCTCTAATGGTCCTCACTGGGAACAAAGTGGAAAGGTGCTGATGCATGGGTTACATTAGGCTTACAAAATTTTAACATAAGACTAAGTAGGCACTATAGGGAAGGACACTTCAAAACAAGAGCAGCAAACGTGTTAAAGCTGGACAATGAAAGGTCCTGGATCCTCTGTGCCGACTCTAAGATGTTTTCTGTATCTCGGACTGTGGTAAGAGCCTGTTCAGCATACAACAAGAACAGGAACAATTTTAGGGATTTTTAAGGACAAGTGAAGAGTGAAAGGTGAGTTAGAGTTAGCAGAAAGAGTGACTGAATGCCCTGCAGAGCTGAGATAAGAGTTTAAAAAGAAAAATGGTAAATAACCCCCACGGAGAATATTTCTCTACAATTACTCACGACTGCTGAAGAGTCTTTGAGAAATAATTAATAATGTAATGCATCAGGAAGGACCAGGAAAAACAGCTTCATGTGTGGACTGAAATCCATGCATTTTTGACAGGATTTCATGGGAGATTTGAGGATTTTCCTATACTTCAAATCATATGATCCTACAACTGAAATGGGAAACATGCAAGTGTCTTATTGCACCACGCAAAGTTTCACGCAACTTCACCAGAAGTAACTGGGGTGTAAAGACTTTATGTAAAAGCTCAGGGATAGTTTATATAATGATATTAGCTTGGTTTCCTGGTTGCAGCTAAAGATTATTTTCGTTATTGATTATTTTCCCTATTAATTGTCAGTGTTTGTGATGTTTGTGGTACATCTTAATTTCTTCAGCAACAGCAAATGCCTTCAGCTGATATAGCAGCACCCTGTTGCTTCTTCCCCCTCTGGTTAATTGTGACTAACAAATATGTGTCTTCTTTTGGACATACCTAGTGGAATCTGCTGCATCATGTAAGACAAACTGTTTCAGTTTTAGTGTCAGTCACCTCCCTCCCCCTCTTCACAACCCACACAGCCACTGGCCTCCACAGCGGAGACAGACACAGGCAGGCAGGGCTTCATATGCAAATATATAGCCTGAGTAGGTGGCAGCCGAAAGCAGAGTGTGCAGCAATGTGAGGACTCCAACAAGCCCCACCCACAGAAGCCAGTTGCTAAGCAACCACCCGCAAAGGGGAGGCAGGGAGGGGGAGGCGGGGCCATGAATTCAACAACTGTTGCCTGATCTGAGCTTTCAGTGTGTGAATGTGAGTCAGCCGGCAAACCAGCCAGCCAGAGAGGGACAGTGTGCGAGTGTGAGGGTGTGAGGTGCAGAGTCTGTGCTTGTGTTTGTGTGTGTGACTGTGTATATGTGTGTGTAACAGAGAGTGAGAGAGAGAGAGAGAGAGAGGGAGGCAGTGTAGGGAAAGCCAGGCAGCCGGTGCAGTGTTTTAAAGTGAACGATACACTGCACTCCGCTCCTCTGCCTCTCTTTGGACTATACCACTATCAGGGACTCACCCTTTGGACTATCCCGGCTACCTTTGAAGGGAACACCTGTGTGTGTTGAGTGTGTGTGTGTGTGTGTGTGTGTGTATGTGTGTGTGAGTGAGTGTGTGTCAGCTGAGACAACAGACTTAGCCCTAGTGATCAGGGCAAGTGGATGACTTCGGTGGATGAGGGTTTGGCTGGTGGAAAGAGGGGGATTGCTGACCATGGACTCCCCTCACTAGTAAACGGGGTAAGCAACCAGACTGCACCCAGCCTGCTGAAATGTGGGGGTGATGAAAGAGCATTTGACAGAATGAGAACAAAATAGAGAAAGGAGTCAACAGAGACATGAGGGTTCAGTGGAAGAAAAAGAAACACACACACACACAGATAGTTTATGTGTCAGAGGGAAGACTGGTTAGTTGAAGGGGGGTAGTTCAGCTGCAGTGCAGAGTCCATTGTCCCCCAGTACGCGTTTGAAAATGTGGGTGTTGCATGTAGTTGACCCTGCCTCACAGCTTGCCTGTCTGTCTTGCTCAGCTGTTCGTGTCTGTGTCATCACACGGAGCTGTCCTGTCTCTTCCGTTCACTCTCTCTTCATGCCTGTTTGCTTTGCAGTGTCCCCTTCTATCATCTTTCTCTCTGTCTCTGCCGCTCACTTTCTGTTGCGGTTCAACGTCTCCCTGAAGGTAATGGGATTAATTGGAAACCAGGGTGGCTGAAAGAAGAGAGAATGACAGAGAGGGGGCGAGAGAGTGATCAAAAGAAGTATGCAGGGTAGATATTGATTGACCATGCAGGTATAAGATGGATTGAAAACAAAGGAAAATTGTGGGATGGTGCAAATGCAGTGAAAGGTTTGCTGTTTCACAGGATAGTATAATTGACGTTATTTGCCTTTACATGGGTTAGGAATTCAATATGTCATTAGATTTTAAGATATTTTCAGATGTTCTAAATCATATTACAGTTAAATTGTGACGCACACCGGTCACAATTTGGTCTATAAGATGTTTCTGATTTTTTTTAAAATAGGCTTAACAATATTTCAGAATAGCGATGATCAGAAAAAGGATAATACTTGTGCTGTTGGCAGTAACCTTGTGACTGTTTTGACTGTACCAAGTTATATTTTGTCAATAGTATTATCCTGTTAAAACAATAACACGGCTGATGTCTGTTGCACTTTGTACCTTCTGATATTCATCCATCATTCCAAAAATAGAAAGGCAAGGTGAGTTTCATTTGTGTTGTGGTGATCCCAGTGGCAACATGTGACGTCAGACTGTAGTCTTTTGAATGCTCCAGGTCTGTGACTGGACATTACATAATGAGATTTACTTGTCCTCGGCCCAGCATGACATTCTCTTCTGGTTGTTCCAGGCCTGCAATGTTCCTAGAAGACTTTTGTTTACCACTGAAATTATATTGGTTATTACATAGATTGTTGTGATTGCATGGAGTACCTATAGAGCACAAGTGCAGACATAACAGTATGTAGTTGCACGTGGTTATATTATACATTAATTTGATAATAATGTTGTTAAAAAATGGCCTCCAGCCAAGTCTCTTTGACAGAGCACAGTCTGTGCACCAAGACTAGAATAACTAGATTAGCATACAGGACTTAGCTGTGCTGGATGAATGGGCACTAATCTGCAGTAGTTACAACAGTCACTCCTTGTATTGTTGCAGAGTTACAGACTGGAAAACAAAAACTACATCTCCTCAGTCATCTAATGTATTGTAGTTTTAAAAGAATACCATTAAAACCTTGAGTCAGTGCCATATATTTACAGATGTCTGTTTTGGCTCTCATTTCCCCTTTAGAAAATGTTTTGAATGAGTTTTTCACGAGCAAAGAATACAAAAACTGGAATAACGGCTTACAAGGGGCAGCGGCTTGGCCACCTGCTGAGGGTCTGCCACCAATGACACACTGAAATGCTCCCATTCAATAGTCAGCAGCAAGAGGGCTGACAAACAGTCGCTTTGAGAAGCACAATGCACTTTGTTAAGGAAAGACAGCAAGGTGCTTTCTTTTCTTTTCACTGGACATCAGCTCGATGACACAGAAGGGACGAGCAGTGTGCCAGACACAACACACTTTGCCTGTGAGATACTTGAACAATGGATAAGGCAGCGTTGTTAAGTGTTTGTGGTCCTATAAATGAGTCAGGGTGTCAACTTTTCCTCTACGATGAGTCTAACTTCTCATCTTGCCATTTCTAATTCAGGGGAAACATGACTGAGCTGTTACATATACTGAATCAGTGGACTGTGGGAACGCAACAATAATTCTCAGGCTCACTGTGAACAGTTACTGCTTTTATATTTTACATCACTGTGAATTAAAAGCATGTGTGTTTCTGACTCTTGTTTGAACAAAACCAGTCTTATTCAAGATTGTCAACTTGGCCTCTGGAAAATTGCCTGTGAGATTTTAAGAACTGAACAGTTTATTAGATAATAGAAAAAAATATAGATTGATTCATACAGGAAGTGATACAGTAATCATTTGCCACCCAACAGTGAACTGTATCACACCCTGTAGTAGGTCTGCTAACGGAATATGTTATTAAATTTGGTTTGACTATGTGTTGACGTCAACTTCCTGGTTTTGATGTGAAGCAATAGTGTGTTTAATTCAAACACACAGTTGAGCAACTGTTGTAGTGTCAACAACTTGAGAGTTCAGAGCAGATGGTTGACACCTTGTGGGCAAATGGGCTAAATAACCTACACACCTTCCTTCTTCGTGTGAGAGCTTCTCATAATTACTCTTCAGTATGACACTAATACTCTTTAACTTGAATTTTTACGAGACATGCTCTCTCAAACACTTGGCCTTAATTTTTACTTTGAAGTTTCTCCCTCTCCAGGATTGGTAACGCATGCACACAGAGATAAGAAAACACCACACAACACTGGACTGTGCCTTTTTTTTTTTTGGACATCGTATATTTACATACTGGCACAGAAACTGCACATGTAGAGCACTGACTGGGTGTTGTGCACCAGCAACGGTCAGCAGGATACAAATTGCTGTGCATGCAGCTTTGTAATCTGCAATTAATGGAGCTAACTTGTCCTGTCATGTTCTTGGGGACTGAGACTATGTAATTATGCAGTTCACTCATTAATTTACACACATAAACACACAAATAAAAAAGCAGAGAAAGGACTCTTTTATCAGTCTGAATCAACGGATGTATTTCAAGTTCACCTTGTTAAATGGACCCAAGGTGTACACACACCGTCACACACAGGTTGAAAGAGTCACTACTGTACTGTACTGAAACTGTCACTACTACCTGGTGTCACCCCTTTACACTAAATGTAATCTGTATGTTTACCTTCACTCTAGAAACCACATACATATGTATACAGACAAATTCTCCTGATGAAGTCAGGACTTGTTTAAAAAAACAAAAAACACAGTGTCTGATTAACCTTGTCTTGTGATATTTTTATTTTTTAAGTAAGTCATCGTGTGGATTCAGAAACACAAGAGTAAACACAAGCAAACGCTCAGTTTCACAGTTTGAGGTTTCCTGTGTGTGTGTGTGTGTGTCTGTGTCTGTGTGTCTGTGTGTGTGTGTGTGTGTGTGTGTGTGTGTGTGTGTGTGTGTGTGTGTGTCTGTGTGTCTGTGTGTCTGTGTCTGTGTGTGTGTGTTTGTGTGTGTCTGTGTGTGTGTGTGTGTGTTTGTGTGTGTGTGTGTGTGTGTGTGTGTGTGTGTGTGTGTGTGTGTGTGTGTGTGTGTGTGTGTGTGTGTGTGTGTGTGTGTGTGTGTGTGTGTGTGTGTGTGTCTGTGTGTGTGTATCTGATCAATCATCAATCATTTGATCTTCTTCTTTTATTCTTTATTCAGATTGAG
>OMNW01014166.1:0-22574 GCA_900303245.1 Selene dorsalis
TCATTTGAATTTTTGAACTCCTACTTAATGATGACTTTTCCCTGCAGTCATCTGCATCTGTGCCCAACGTGGACGACCCAGAGGCCTTCCCAGCCCTGGCCTAAGCCCTGGCTGCTGACCCTCAGGCCTACAGGAGCCTCCTGAGCACCTCCACTACGAGGCTTGCATGTTCCTGGATCCTTCAGCAAAGTGAAATGATGGAGAAGACTGTCATTAACTATGGCACTCAATGTGAGGACTGAGTTTTATCCAATAAAAACAAAACAAAGATGGAAAAAAAACAGAAAGTAAGGAAAAAAAAAACAAAAAAAGAAAAGGACTTCTTGCTACTCTGGAGCAACTTATTGGTAGAGGTTTTGTACTTGGAAACAAAGTAGCAGGGATGTTTTCATACAGTATTTTTTTCAGAGGTTATGCATTGTCCATTGATAAATTTTTGTAATTGCTGCTTGAAAATATGCATTTCGAAATATAAGCATAAGAAAAATATCTTTAGCTTGGTGTGTGCCATTGCTTGCTTGCTTTAAAATAGGCACTGCGGAGCTCCAACCCAAGCTCATAAGCTTTGCCACACCAGGTATTTCAGATGAAGTTACAGCTTCACTCATTGAGATTTATGGATTTTTTTCTTTAGCACTGGGGTATTGTTTTATATTTTATACAGGAGGTCTATTCTTCTATGATCTTCGGCCTGTAAATCTTAAATATTTTCATAAATTCTTTCAGAGACTGTATTTCACATGGTGCAAATAGGACACCCCCTTGATCTCTGGTCAAGCACTGCTGTCTACATTTGAATGCTTTGATGAAATGGCACCTAAATCTGTATTAAGGTTCTTTTGTACTGAAATATTTTGAAGGAGGAACATTAGGACACTTCGGAGGAACACATTGGTGATTACTCTTAAATTTGCATTGATCCTGCCACATTTGTCACATGGATTTATTTGAAGCTGAAAGTTACTCCATGTCCTCTGATGTACTTACATTCGGGATGCTGTTCACCATCTAATGTCTCTTCCTCCTTTGCTCATTTCATCTCTGGTAACTCACCATGTGTAAGTCAATCAAAGCCTTTGTTTTTACTGCAAAGAGTGATAGGGAGAGGTGGAGTATGTTGTCGTGGCTGTAGCCTGACCCCCCTCAGACCCCCCTCCCGACTGTTTACACACTCCACTCGAGCATCCTTCCACACATGTAAACTCAGCCCGGCGTCAGTTTGGTTCTGCTGTTTGTTCTGTGCTGGTATTTTCCTCCACTGTTGACTTGCCCTGTAGCTTCCACAGTGGCACCACTGCATAATTGCTCTGAAAGAAATACAGTCGTTCATTGTGTGGAACAACTGAAGTGCTATACAAATGTGTGAATTCTAGCCCTGCTATTAGAGACCTCTGTCGGTAAATAAAGATGGTCGATAAATTTTTTGCATTGTCACCTTTTTTATCCTGCCCTGCCCATAGGCAGAATGATTTTACTTCTGTCCAGCTCTGTTTGTCTTGTTTACGCCTTCTACCACGTATCCTTGTGTGTGTTCTCTACTTATAAGTGACCATTGTACTAGATTCTCATCAAGACTGGTGTGAGAGAGCATGTTAAGCGGGCCTGTTAAATGGTCACAGCCCACCTCTGGTTTTTATTTTACAAGGTTTGAATAGTTTGTTTTTTTTTATCACCAAGCTCTGACACTAGGTCATAACCTGCTGCCAACACTCACATAAAACTCTTATAAAGCACCCTCACAATCAATTAACTGTTTCAAACCATAAGATATTAAGGCCTAAAACAAGACTTCAGCTCTGCACAGATGCTAGTGCTGGAACAAAATCATTTATTTCATTGATAGTAAATAGGACAAATATTATTCTCCCAAATTAGATCGCACAAAAGGGTGCACTACACAACCAACTTCAGACACCATATTTGGACATGTCAGTGACAGGACTGCGGGGAGGACGTTGGTGGTCAGTCCCCCTTGGGACAGACTGACACAGCTCACCTACACAGGCATTCAGAGGATAAACCATATTGACCCTAGCAACACCATGAGGCTGACAGTTTTGTGTTACAGTGCGCTGCGCTCACAACCATCAAACTGATTGCTATGAGGTGGTGCACATATTCATATCTTAGAATGGATTTTAACATGTGATGATCCTTTAAGTTCTCATCTAGCACCATCACTAGAAAAAAATATCAACCTATTCAACAGTTTAACACCAAATACTTGCAAGATGAGCAACATTGCTGTTGATCCTCAGCTGCTCTCTGTTTTGAGTGGAAATTCACACTCGCTAGCAAACTACCACACTTAACTGCCTCAGAGCTGCCAGCATGGCTGTAACCATTGCAAATATTTCCTTTCATCCAAAAGATCTCAAGTCTTCAAAACTTTGCAGGTTGTTACAAATTAATTGATTGTGATTGTGATGGTCTTCATCAACAACGCTGGCTCTGTGTCTGTATTACCAACATGCAAACACACTGCAGGACACCATTATAATTTCTAATGAGTTAAATGAGCTAAGATTGAGGTAGCATAGAGATTTAAAGCACAGCTAATATACAGGAAGGTCACACTCTGTGAGCATGTTTCAAGTGATGACAGAAAACATTTTGACATGTCACAGTAGGAAAAGCACAGGGGTAAATATTATGATAACTAAAACTGAAATAGTAATAACTGAAACTAAAATGAATAGTGGTTGAACTCCATTTAGCCGCATCAGTTTCAGCTAATTGTTTTTCCCAAGCTGAAACACTGCCTGCTTCCAGCTGACAAAACTCTTGCTGATATGACAGAAGCCATTTTCAAGAATTACTGATGATCACAGTTACACAGATCTGAGGTTAGTGATATTTCATTTAGAATGTATGAGTAGTTAAATAAAGAAAAAGGTTACATTCCTTTCTCGATCTCCTTACACTAGCTGAAACCAAGCTTTCATACTGCACTGAAGTCACACTGATGTCTTGTAACTTGTAAAACTCCTAGTTTCAGAGTCAACAACACAGAAGTGGACGGCGTTTCATCTGAACAATAAGACGCGTCCTGGTATTACGCATGTCGGCGGCTCACTGTCACACTGTCCGGACACTATGAGGTATAAGTTAGTAACATCTGTGCTTTTCCCCTCCATGACAAGTCCAAATCAGCTGTGAAAAAATATCAATCAGTGCTGACGGCACAAATACCTCGGTTCAGGCAGAAATGTCGATATGTGATGTACTCAGGCTGTGTTCATTGCGGTCATGGTATTAGTGTGTCTATAGCCATTATAGAGAGAAAACTGGTAATGCATCGAATGAAAAAAAAAAAAAAAGTACACCGGAGTCAAAAATGATCACTGCATAACAACTGTTTCTGTAACAGTTCAGTTCTGATCAGGCAATAAGCAAAGAGGTAGTTCATGCACCCAGCGTGACACTGAAATCATCGATGTGTCAGGATCTTTCCTTCCTTTCATCAGTTCTTCCTCTTGACATTGTCTCACCTCAGCCCATCAAAGTTTCTCTGCCTCAGGTTGACGCTAGCTGTTCTGAAAGAAGTCACTGCAGAAATCAATTTTGACCGCATCCAGAGTCAACTTTCCTCCAAAGTCCAGCCTGTCCAGGAAGATGTTTTGACTGGGGAAAAATCCCAGCATTTCCCCTTCTTGCTCCTCCTCTTCCTCCTCCTCCTCCAGATCATCCTCCTCCATGGCTCCCATCCCGTGTGATGAGATGTAGTCGACGGTCGTGTTTGTGTCCAGGGAGGTCTGCGTGTGGTCTGAGCTGTCCGAGTCATGGGAGAAGCTCTTGATGTACGTGGTCAGAGGATACAGCTGTGTGGCCGGCCCAGTCTCTGGGCTCGGGCCCACCCGGGGATGGAGTTGCGAGGAGATGTGTTTGGATGTGAAGATGCCATTGCTCTGCTTGGGCAGCTCCTCCACGTCCACCAGGATAGGCTCCTCTTCCTCCTCGGTCACGGTGGAGTTGCTCAGCTGCAGCTGGAGGTTTATCTTGCCCTGTTTGGGAGGAGGATACAGGCTCAAACTAGGAACAATGAGCTGCAGTGTGCCTTTGATTTGAATTCACTTTTATATAAATACCTTCTCCTTCGTACACTCTTTAGCCCATTTGCTGTTTGCAGGATCTGGCACAACATCGAGCATGAGGCATTGGAAAAACACCCAGAACCTGAAAGTGTGTGTGGGGGAGGGGGCACAGCTGAATTATCTGGAAACTTGTTTTCTCAGCATGAAAATTCATTTTTTCACAGAAACATTTTATTAGTAGCGGTGTGTTTTTCTGCAGAAGTGTAAATGATGACAGATAAGGAGTTTGCTGTTGCTCACGCACTTTTGCTTTACTGCTGGACACTGGCACAGACACAGCAAAACCACCACTATCACGAAGGTAATGCCACACACCACTAAGAGCCACAGTGGAGTTTCTTCTGTTATAATGATAAGAAAACAGGAAGATGTTAATTCACAACATATTTTTTAGCTCCTCTACTTCAGTCAGTTAAGGCACTAACAGGAAAAACATTTTGCATTGAGAAACTTTAGCAAATCCACACCACATTAAACACATGCTGTCTATCTACAGTATCTCAGTAAAGTGAGTACACCCCTCACATTTCAGCAACCATTTTATCATATCTTTCATTTCTATGGTATTGTCCCATGAGAAGATAAATAAAATGTTTGCTGAAATGTGAGGGGTGTACTCACTTTACTGAGATACTGTACATGATTTAAGCATGTCTGTACATCTCCTGTTAATATGACTACATTATCACTGTCATCACAGAAACTTATACTGGAGGAAAGTGATCTGATAATTATCCAGGAGAGTCCATGATTGTCCCACCCACCCAAAAAAATGTCTAATCATTCTTTTAAGGCGAAGCTCACCCTGGATGAAGAACTTGATTTTCTGGCCTTTAGGTCCCTCCCCTGCAGCAGTGGAGGCAGTCACCCAGAGGCTGTAGGCAGCTGGAGACAGGTCTTTGATAACATACGTCCTCTCTGATGCAGGCACATCATCTGAAATACAAATTCATAAACACAGTGCAGAGGAGCATTTTAAAGGACAGTTAGGAGAGGTGCTGAAAAAGTGCTCTTTTTAATCTCTACATTATGGAATAAAGCTATAGTTTAAACCCTCGCCCGGTCGCTTTTCAGCAAAACTGATATATCTCCTTTCCCTCCGCCCCTGACAATCACATAAAATAGTTCTTACGAAGCTGCTGGTGTCCGTTGGCGTTCTTCAAATAGATGGTGTACTTGGTGATGCAGCCCCTCCGCTGACTCCTGGGAAGCTCCGTCCATATCACTTTCACTGTCTGCCTGTAAACCTCCTCCTGGGCAATCGGGCCAACTTCTGGCACTAGACCCAACAAGCAGAACCCCAACAGACCAGGCAATAAAGAACAATGAATTTCAAACACTCTTAATACTCAAAGTATTAGAATTATGATATCATACTATGGTTCAATACATTACATAATGTTAATCCTCTCTGATCTTACCTAACTCCACAGTACTGACACCTGCAAACATGGTCCAAGTCACTGAGCTCTCATTATAGACTCTATACACTGCTCCCTCGTAGCACTCAAACGGCTTAATATCTGCAGGAGCACAGACAGCCATGAACAACAGCTGGATCATCTTGTGAGAAATTGAGAAAATACATAACATGGCTGAAGTGAAGAACTCAATCTGTATTTACTAGTGGTCCCACCTGTAATGACTGCGTGGTTGCCACGGCTGTCCAGCCTCATCCATCTAAGCTCCTCCATCTTGAGGCCCTCAGGGTACCACTCCACTACGTACGCAGCAGGTAGTGGTGCAGTTTCAGCCTCTCTCCAGGAGATGGAGACACTGTGGTTGGCTGCTGATACACGCATGTCCCCAGAGGACTGGGCTGAAAAGTGAGAAGCATGAACATAAATACTTCATACAAGACAGAAACACAAACACCACCTCCATCCTGGATTCTGCTTGTTACCTGTCAGATCTTACTAAATAAGCACTCACTGATATGAGGTTTATTTAGTCATTAATGTTCTTTTTTACCTTTTGTGTGATGTGGTGTAATTGTCGCAGGAGGGGACAAGCCTTTGGAGTTACGAGCCCACAGTGTCACTTCACAGTAAGCGCAGTTGGAGATGGTATAGTTCCTGACGTAGCTACTGACGTGAGCGACAGCATCCGTGTCAGCCTCTGGGCTGTAAACTCTGATTTGGTAATCTTTGATCTTCCCTCTAGACATGGAAATGCTGGCTTCCTGCAATAACAAAATAAAATTTAAAGGTTATCCACTGAGTTTGGTGCCGAATTTGCTTTCGGCAAAGGGGAGAAGAGAAGGCTTTTGTGGCATTACAGTCTTTACAGGATGCTCAAAATCAACACACTGCAAAATGAGTGTGTACGACACATCATTTCTGTGCAGCTCCTCTTTTCTTGTAAACTGAAACTGTGGTGTCTGCAGCGAGGTTTCACTTATCTCTCACTGTGTTCATGTGACATTACAAAATGAATGTATGTGTGAGAGCGCATGCATGTGTGTGTGTGTGTCTGTGGTAAAGGGTGGGGATGTGTGAGCGTATGTGTGTATGTATGTACTGGTGCGTGTGAAGGTGTCACCTCAGAAGTGGTCAAGGGTTGACCTTTAGGTTGCACAGAACATTGTAGAGAAGCAGGGACAAAGTGTTACTATGGTTGCAACACAAGTCACCCACTCACACAGACGATGAGTAAGAGGACAGGGAACACATAGAGACTACTGACACAGTTTAAACTTAAAATAATAATAATGAAAAATAGGACCTTTTGACAAGATTCAAAACTCACCTTCCAGTAAACTCTCAAGTCAGATGCAGACTGAGCGCACCACACGTCCAACTTTTCTGCAGGAGCTAAAATACCAAAAACATCATCAGTAAATTTATTTATAGATTTCTTCCTTTTAGCTGGAGTCAGTCTATGATGTGATGCTTTGAAATCTTCTCTGACACACATCCACTGTTAAAATTTCCTGTGTGAGCTCAAGTCTGATGCAATGAGTAACAATTCCAAGAAGCCTCATACACGAGCACTTCCTTCAAGAGCTGCTTTTTTTTTTTTTTTGGTAAAGAATAGAATAACATTTTGCAATTATTTTGTATATTAATATTAAACTCACTGAATTTTACTGACAACTAACGCCTAGTGTTTTTTTTCTGAAGTGGCTGATACTTTCATGTGTGTAACACCTACTACAAAAAAAGCCTCACTGACCCGACACTGGCTACAGCTGCATGTATGTATGTACGACATGTGACAACCCAGTCGGGTGGAAAAGGCCCCTCCACCCTGTAATTTGTGTACAGTATGTGGGAAGTTCAAAGCTTTGCACGACTGCATTAATCTGCTCATACTCTCATAATACTGAGAATACAAATGAAGATAAACAACCACACTGGGGCAATTACACACTGGACACCTTTACATTGATGCCAATATATATATATTTTTTTTAATCGCTGTACTGATACTTGAAGTTTGCTTGAGATAAAGTGAACATCTTACTTCCTTTTTTAGAGTTAAAGTTACTTTAGGGTCTTATGTTTCTCTGCTGTTGAGTTCAAGTGCAGTTGGGAAACTGAGATTTGAGAAATGATAAATTTAACTTCATCATAGTATAATAATATAAAATCACTGTGTCTTTTGGGTGATGGCCTGTGCGTGGTTTGTGAATACAGATTATCACAGGTTAACTTTAACTTTACTCTAATAACAACACAATGACAAGCATATAAAACAGGTCACTATGAATGGTTTTTATATGTTGTGTATCTTGCTGTACATTGTAACCAGCACTATCCCTCCCACGTCATATATTCTCACCAAATATGCCTGCCCAGTTTATGGCAAATTGAAGGATGTTGACTTAAACGCTACATGCTTAGTTTTAGGGAAAATTTGTATTTAAAGGAAAAACCTAATTGCTTTTGTACTCATCGTGGTTAAAATGGAGTCTGCAGGACATGAAGCCCCTTTCAACATAACACAACTATATGTATTAAAGTATTAAAATCAGCATATATACTTACAACTGCACCTTTATAAGAAAATGTTACCATTTTCACACAAAAAGGCAACAGTTCATTTTGACAGATGAGCTTCCTACATTATGTTTCAGATCGCTATGTCGACTTTCATACTGTCCTGTCATGCAACCAGTGGCTGCTTCATCACCTCTGTGGATCTGAAAATTTTTGCTTTTGCTTTAGTGACTTGGAATCAGCCATCAGACAAGATGGTGACCTGGGGAATGGGGAGGATTGACAAACAGATGTGATTCTTCTTGTTCATTTGCTGAGGACTAAAACTATCTCTATTTCTACCCTGACCTCTGGTCCTGTTGCTGCTGCTGGTTTGTTCATGCAAAGCTGACGTGTCACATCTGCACATCCATAGTAGATTACATCTCTACGTATCATCACACCATCAGTAAGCTATGACATTTACTTGTGCTTTGATATTTCCCGTAAGCCATCTCTGTCCTCTATACCATCTCATGATCTCTTCACTGTGGCCAGGTGTTCAACTGAAAAGAATCAACTAGTTTAGCAAAAGTAGTTCATTACATTTTGTTGTGCTCCGTGCAATTTTGTCTTATCACTAATGACTGGTTTTGCCCTCAACCCACAACTCAATGAGGCCTGTCTCAGTGGCTTCTAAGTATCCTACATATGCACAGTGGTGAGCTGATAACAGCATCAGAAAACAGAAACAAAAGGAAACTTTAACTCCTTGACAATCTGTATAGATAAAGAACCACAGAGTCCATTCAGATCTTTGTCTTCAGATAGCTCAGTGGTGCTCTCATTCAGTGTGTGCAGAGCCACACACAGTCAGGCTCTTTGAACAGTTTGAGGAGCTGCAGGTTAGTACTCAGCCACTTACCCTCCTCCTCAGTCCAGTGGGAAACGTTTGAGCTCCACTGGCTCCACAGGCCGGTGCTAAATTTGGATCGAGCTCTGAAATAGTACAATGTGTAGGGCTCCAGAGAGGAGATGGACAGGTTCTGAAGTGCATGCTCGCCCTGAAAGTGGAAAAAAAAAGAAGACATTTTCATGTTTTTTTGGTAACTGACGTAAACTCACTCTTTCATCCCAAAGTGACATTTATGATAATCTTTCAAGAGCATCTGATAGAGGATCAAATGTCAAATTAACACCTTTCATCGACACTTTATCACCCTCACACTCATATCTACCTTTGATTTGAATCAGCAGCAGACCTGTGAGGTCTAATGATGCAGTGTTGCCTTCAAAGGCCTTTAGGTAAACTTCTGCAACATGCCTCACAGCTAAAATTCCCACTATCTGGACCAGCCCGAAGCATAGATGCCTTACTTGATGTGGATAAGATGTCCATGTCTGTCCTTCTGATATGTAATGGATCTCCAGGAGCTGAGTCCTCACAGGCTGCATCACTTTGATTAGGCATTTCCTGGAAGTGCACTGAGGTTGTCCAAGAACAGGGGGCGATGGCATCACTGCTCACATCAACACAGCCACCACAGTGGTTAGAAACAAAGGTCGAGCAACTTTCACACAACAAGCTAACAAAGTCAGTTTTTGATGTTTTCTTCACACCAACAACACGATGAGACTTCAGGGCATCACAGAGCGCCAGAGCTCAGCAAATGATGCGGGTCTCACCAATATCACTGAGAGCGTAGCTGATGGAGGGTGACACCTCGGTGCCCAGTTCATTTTCGACTTGGACCCACACAGTGATGAGCTGGACATGTCTGGACAGAGTGATATTAACTGACGATGCATCACTTCCCTCTGTGTGGACACTGTGCACGTCTGGGCCATGAGTGTGATTTCTCAGCACAGTTCTCACTCTGAAACACACAAAGCCAACTTTCATTTGACAGCGTTTGCATGATCATTTGAAACTGAGTGGTGTTTTCTTTTCTTTACTTTTTTTTGCAGACAGATCTCAGTCAAGTCAATTTCTCTTTCTTTTTCAGACCCACCTCAGCACTGAACTGTCTCTGAGATAAGTTTCCCGTCCTCGGTCCCAAGTGCAGAACACAACTCCACTCATATTATTCGTGACCTCGTAGCGGCATGAGATGTCTTTAGGGCGATCTGGTGGGTCTGAAGGACAAAGCAGCCAAAGAGTTTAAGAAGAGTGCAACAATAAAATGCTTGAATATTCCAACACATTAGCATGAGCACATTTATTTTAGAACCATCGGTCTCTACAAACAGCAGCGATTTGCTATTCGCTCATATTTTCAAATACAAATTGATCATTTTCTGTACACGTTTCTGCACATGTCAAAAAACAAAACAAAAAAAATTTGTCACTCTTGAATTAGAAATGGTTCTGTGGTCAGACCATGCAACTTATCACAGGTGGCGATAACACTTAGCTGCAGCCAGCCTCCAACATTTCAACAGCTTATACTTTAAATAAAGAAGAGAAAGCAGAAGCAGCTCTGCCTCTTTTCGTTTCTTTCATTTTTTGAACACCCCCTGTAGTTTGTAAAGTTCAGATGAAACACCAAAACAAGATTTCTGCACATTCGTTTCTTTGTTTTTTCTCATGTGCTTAATGTGTAAAATAAATCATCTAGTTCCATGCTGCTGGCTCATGTTGAACTTATGGGTGTGGTAAGTGGTAACTCATGCATTAAAAGCCTGGACGGTTGAAATAAGAAAGTGTTAAATCCATTGATGTGATGCATAAACAAACTTTGCAAGTGGGGAAACATTTTCAGAGATAAAAGGCTTCACTCCACCTGTACTTCATACTCACATCCAGCTCTGATGTCCAGTCCACAGGGGTCCTGCGCAGGACAGTTACAGAGCCTTGAACTGCAGTCACAGTTGCAGCTGTATGTTCTGTCCTTGGTTATGTTCACCACATTGAAATATATGACGGTAGAATTCAGCTCTTTGTGGCTCTGGCGTGTGGGTGGATGGTCACTGAACATGGATCTCTTGCACTTGCAGTTAAAGGTGCAGTAGACCTTAAAGCTGGAGTCCCGCTGCACCACAGGTCCAGCACTGGACCAGATGGTACAGGATTTCTCCCCTGAAGACACAAAGACTGACTTAGGCTATACAGACCACAGTGAAATGGTCATCATGTCTTTAATCTGCTAAAGCTTGGTATATAGATTATGAATTATTCATTGGCGGAATTTGTAGCAGCATGAGGAAATGTGAACCTGAATATTTACCTTATACAAATTCTTTTTACTGACAACTTTTTTTAATCAAATTTATTTACCTTTCATATAAAATGAAATACATTTTATTTATTAAACCCATGTTCAATGTCAAGCGAACTGACAGCAGTGTGTATCCACACAGTCGTCTGAGCTTACCTATGCAAAGCTGCACCGCCAGCAGTGTAACGGCAGTGAGGATGGACCATGTTTGGGACATTGTCGCCACGAGTCATCAGCAACCGTCTCCTTATGGGACTCTTACATTGTAGTACAAGCTGTTGATTTAATCTTCAAATAAGCACAAGCACACACGTTCATTAGTCCACTTGTGCCTTTGAAATAAATCATTTTTGAGAGGCTTATTAATGATATAAACATATTAATTGGAACTTAATCTCTTATTAATCGTTTATGTGGTTCCGTGCTTACTTTAAAATATTGCTGTATTCCCATGTAAGTACATGAAACCACCGAATGGAAGCCCGTCAGATAGGTGGACAGACGTGGAGCGCTGGACTAAAACTGAACTGTAGCTGCTTTCGGTCATCGCCGAGTGATGAAAACTGAGAGAAATAAAAGCTCGTGGTACTCACCGAGAGCTCCCATCCCAATATCCAATCCTCCTGAGTCACCTGAATCTCTACCCGTCATCATAAGTCGCTCTCAACATGTTTGTGTAGCCTGGAGTCGTGCGTCCTGACCTATGTAGACACGTCTCACTTGTGCCAAAGTGCCAGAGCGTCCGTGCTGGCTCCGCCTCCGGTGAACTAACAGTTTTACACAAGTGAAGCTATGGTTCATCAATGAAACCACCCACAGACACGCGCACGCACACACACACACACACACACACACAATCACACAGCTGACATGTAATAGTTCTATTAAAGTGAGCTATAAACTTCTTATTAATGGGTTTTCAGTGTTTGTGCTGAGTTATTTTCTAGGTTTGAAGAGCACTACAGCTGCTTAAAATCTGCCCCCCTGCACTGCTGACCTTCACTAGTATTCCAGCCCATACAGTGTACAGTGGAAGATGATAAGACCTTCATGATGAGGTAACTGATATGTAGCCTACATAATGCACTTGTCAAAGGAGGAGTTGCAACAAGACAACAACCCCTCACAAAGTCTGATCACATTTTCCACACAGAAAAATGTCTCTCACTCCCTCAATCAGATCCACATGTGGTGCATTGGGGGACTTTCCCCTGCAACTGCACCACATTTCACCTTTAGGCATACACCATACAACAATACAGGGCTCAATATTAGAGTATTTTAAAAATAAAAATAACAATACAGGTGCTGTTAACATATACACATTAGCCAGTGATGCTTAAAGTCAGAGAGGCTCATGGAGACGTTCTGGCAGCTTGTGTGTGTCGACATGTGGGAGACGCTCCTCATGTTTTGATAGTGAAGGAGGAAGTGAGACAACTCTCAGGAAGTCCTTAAAAATGTGTTGAGCTGCAGGTGGTGCCTGTGTGAGCAGAACTTCAGGTTCAGGAGTTAGATTACTATGACCTTACAGTCATGATCTGCAGGAGGGAAACCCCCCGACTGACATTCATCTTGGTTTGCTTTGGAATAATTTCACACTCGACATCACACCACTGTCTAACAGAGCAGATGGCTAACTCTAGAAACAACCAGAGGCCACTCCCTCATGCTGAAATATTAGAAACCCTGTGAGCAGAACATTTACCTTGACTGAGTTTTTTTAAAATGTATTTGATTACTTCATATTTGCCGGGCTTTAAATGGCTTGTGACGCTGCACTCAGGCAAAGTGCTGCTTTATTGAGTCAAATGCTAATATCAGCATGTCAGCATACAGTCAGCGACAATGTTAACAAGCAGATGTTCAGCAGGTGTAATGTTTGCAGTATTCACCATATTATTTTAGCATGTTAACGCAAAACATTTGATCATTTGCACGAAACACACAGGCACTTTCAGGTATTTGCTCTTGAAAACAATGGACAAGTGATGATTTTGATGTGATGGTGAGACCAAAGCAAATGTCAGTGGGTCACCTCAAGATATTCAAATCTATCCAGGAGGGAGGTGGGTAGATGGGATGGGGTCCATTCAAAAGATTTTATTCAAAACCACAAAAGGCAACTTCATGGTTGGGCTATTGAGGAAAAGTCAGGCAATCACCAAAATCATTAGGGCATATCACCAGTCAACTGTGACAACATCAGACCCATCATCACTGACACCCACAGAGCCATGCTGCCAAAATGACTGAAATACTAAAGAATGCACATCAGCCAACCTCGGGCAACCTCAATGGTGTCTTGTCACTGATCTTTAAAGAATCCATAAATCCTCTATTAAACGTTCACAAAACCTTCAGCTGAGTTTGTCTTTCAAAAAGATGGTGCCAGCATAACTACAGTGAAGAACTGCTACACATGTAACAGAATGACCTTTAATTAAAGTCAGTTATACATTTGTCTTTTTTTAACAGTATACAGAAGGTGAGGTGGTGCATGAGTAATGCTCTCTTGAAAGTTCAGTTCAGTAGTGCACATTGTCCTGTTTGTGGAATTCCCATCTTCACAGCTGCCTCTATGTGTCGCAGAGTGGAGTGCTGCTGACTGCAGCTGCCTGAGGGAAGTAACCACCAATCAGACTTGTTTCAACTGTATACTCAGACAAACAAGTGTCAGCCATGTCAGGAGTCACTATGTTGCCCTGTAGTAACTCCAGAAGGGGAGAGTCACTCCCCCTCCCACTCACTAAGAAGCCTTTATCCAAGGCACTTGTTGTTTCAGGAGTTTTAGGCCACAAAGGGCCTCCAGCAGAGCGCAGAGTCGGTCCCAGGGGTGAATCAGAGAAATCCAACTCCACACTGGACAACAAGCCTCCCAGTAATCCATCAAGTGTGCTCGGACGTACATCCTCCTCCCCGATGGCCGGCGTGTCCTCCTGCTCACCTTCTGCGTCCCTCACGGTCTCACTTGGTGAAGCCAGTGTAGCAATCTGAGGTTTGTAGCTGACGTGGTCCCAGTGGCTGTCGACAAGCATTGACCCAGTGTCTGTTGCCAGTAAATGTGTCTCAGCTGTGGGTTCCCCTGATCTGGTCTGGGATACTTTGGCGTGGATGATGGGATACATGTCGTCCATCTCTTCAGAGGAGATCAAACTAATGGGGGAGAGCGGAGGGTCACTCTGGGTGGATGAAAAGGATGGTGTACTGTTGTCCTCCTGCAGACCAAAAAACAAACAAAAAAAAACAATGTTATGTGGGGCTGGATTGACTCACACACAGTGATGAATACGTAGAAAGTGTGTTGAACAAACATGCGTTGTCAAGGGTCTTGTTGTCACTTGTTGATCACAAAGCTGTTGTCAAGAAAGCAAAGTAGCTGTCAAAGTGAAAGTGGATACAAAGAACTGACATCCCTTTCTACTGTCGTCCACAGAGGTAAACCTCAAGAAACTATGGAGTTTTTACTGTTTCAAATTTTTATTTCTACTTTTTTTTTTGAAGAGATCCTTATTCTGCTGTCATTGCTGGTGTTGGCGCAGTTGGTGGAGATGCTATCTGTTGCTGTTTTGGTTAATGTGGTGACAGCAGTTCACATTAAAAGGGAAGTATGAATATCAACACAGTTGGCCTCGTTGGTGTCCTATAATTACCTTTAGCAGTCTGATGGCATGACTGTTTCCTGGTTTTGGAGGATTTTCAACAAGCCAGGTGGGTCCCCAGGATATACATCTTTGTTTAATCCTGAGATAGAAGATAGAGAAGTGCATTTACAGAAAAAAGTCTTATTCTGTCACAGAGACAAAGCAAACACACTTCGTGGTAATGTTGTAATGGATGAATCACACAGTCGGTATCTGCACAGCTAAAACCACCACATTTTGCACAGTTTTGCCACAGACTTTAGGTTCCTGTTCATGGTAATTGTGTGGGTTCTCGTTTAATACGCTCATGTTGTGGTGTGAGAGGCTATTCATGAAATCAACCACACTGGTATCCATCCTGGTTACTAGTAAAACAAAACCTACGTGCATTAAAAATCAAGAGAGAGAGAGACTAAGAGAAGAACAGTTATGGTTATCCGAACTGAAGACTTTCATTATTATTCAATGATGTCTGTTGTCTGATGACTGTTATTTTCCATATTAAAGTAATATTGTTTAATACTGGTACCTTTCCCTCACACAGGCGCAGCACATCAGGTTGGCTATGATGACTATGAAGATGGTGAAGATGAAAACAGTAACAATCACCAGGTGAACTAGAAGACATGAGAAGGGAAACACCACAGATTAGGAGACTAGTTGTCTGAAGGTGGATGACTTACATACATACAGGCTTCTTGAAAGCAGTGTTTGTGTTTTCAAAGGCACAGTAGGATGGCAGCACGAGACTGACCTTCAGGAGGTCCAGGCTGAGAGGAGATGCGGATCCCCCGCGGCCCTTCTCCTGCTGAGTTGGATGCGGTCAACTGCAGAGACAGAGCTCCCTCAGGACAGTCCAGCCACATCTGTCTGGGGCCGTGGATGGGCAGCATCACTGCAAAGAAGCCAATGAGAGTTTCTTTTGTCAAAGCAGCGCAATGACTAGATATTATTTAGTAGTTATTCAAAGCTGTTTCTTATCCACTTGGGGCCAGTAGAAACAAGTTATGAACATAACATTGACAAGTTTGTATCGCATGCAATTGTTAGCAGTGATACATATTCAGCAGAAATAGGACAACATTCAATTTGAGTTATATTTTTCTGCACCTAAGGAATATAAATCCAAAATTCCCCCTCTTTTAGCTCTTACTTTGGTCTCCACCAGCTCTTGGAGGAAATATCAGGCTCTTAAGCTGCTAGATGCTCCACCGCTAGACGCAAGTTTGTGTTTGACTAACAATGAGCTAAATTTGCCATGAAGCTGTGTAAGCTATTTGAGTGTCTGTCGCTTCATTGTTTTCAACCTGTCATTTCACACATTGTTGGTATGAAGATATCAGTTATAGCTGCTTTAAGCTTTAACATACACAGTTAGACAAGAATAAATGCTTTTTAGATTTTCATTCATATAACTCATTCCAATTATTCACCTTAATCAATCTTCAAAACACTGCACCACAACAGCTTCTGAATGGACCATGCAGTGAGACTGGTGGGACAACTGTGGATTCTGGAAATCATTCAGCTCTAACATTTTTTTCTTCACTTCAGTTAATCCTGCTGTGTGCTGAAGAATTTCAACTGGCAGAAAAGAAGGTGATAAAGGCTCCTTTGAATGTATTGTGTATCATGTCAGACTGACTCACTACAGCAGACTGAATCAAATATAAGAACAAGAAAAAACAGGAAAATGATTGGTGGTATTTAATAGTAAATGATATGGATATGCCACAGAATTTAATGGATTCTTGTTGGTTCTTCTTCCCTGGCTCAATCCCTCCGCCAAGTTCTGTGCAAATTAGTTGAGTGCTTTTTGCTGCTAAATGAACAGATGCAGGTGAAAATAGAATGTCCTTTCCACAGGTAACAATGGTGTCCTGTGTGCAAATAATGTGTAAGAGAGAAGAAAAGGTACGTTTTCAGGTGCTTTTACACTCATGTTCCAGAAATAGTGCTTGAAGCAGGCTGGTTAGTAACAGGCTTTACAGTTGCATGTGTGCATGCAGCCACATGGTTTCCTGTTCGTGGTCAGAGTCAGTTCTAGAAAACTCTATGATTCACTGGCAACCAGTGTCTGAAATACCAGTGTGTGTCTGTGCCTGTTGTCCTTGGTTGTATGTTGACAACTTTAACTCACACATATCTAAGCACATATCTTAGACAGATCTGGACACAACAACCAGTTTAAATATAGGATAAGTAGAGATATTGATCTGTCTACCTGAGATAAAACAAGCAAACACTAATGTGCAGTGATAAGTTTTCAACTCAACTCAACTCAACTCAACTCAACTCAACTCAACTTTATTTATAAAGCACTTTAAAGCAGCCACAGCTGGAACAAAGTGCTGTACATAAATAGAATAGAACATAAGACATAGAACATACAAACAACATAAGAACAATAAAAATATAACAATGTTAAAACAATAAAACAACAATACACTAAAACAAGAGCAGAGTCTCATGCTGGGTTGAAAGCCAAGGAGTAAAAATGTGTTTTAAGACGAGTTTTAAAAATGCTGTGTTGTGTTTTGTCTGTTTCATTAAATAATCCAGCACAAGTTATCGATACACACTTGAAACAACAACAATCACTCAGCGCTACAAGGCTCAAAATTCACCTCATTACTGGAAGTAAGCGCAGAAAAACCCTGCTGATGCACTGAAGCCTTGTGGGAGGGGAGTATCAATGGAATGCTACTTGCACACTTTCCATTATCTAACGGTGGTTACTGATCCGACACAATGTTTGCATACTACTGCATATATGACTTCCGACACGTGTTCACAGACACAGGTGAGCTGTGGTCTGACCAAAGCAAAGCACACACATGAGCACAGGATAAATGAGCTCTTTATGTACAGGAAACGACACACAGCAAAGTTGCATTTCCGTTAAACCTTCAGATCAAATCAAAGGGTAATTTTATTGTGAAGGAGTCCGTTCAAACTCACACATTAAAGAAAGCAGGTAAAGACCTTTAGTTTAAAGGTTAAATTCACCCAAAAGCGTGTTTTGTCACTGGTTGGTCTGTAGCCAAGCAGGTTGGTTTTTAGTGATTAAAGGAAAAAATGTTTTTTTGTTTTGTTTTGTTTTTTTTTTTAATTAAACCTTCTGCCACCATAACTGTGTGGAGGTGACTAGATTGTTCTTTATTGTGAGGCCAGGTTGAATAAATCGATTTTAAAATTTTAGAATAACAGAACAGAAAATGTGCATATTAGTGTCTAAATGGATTTAAAATTGCCATCTAACTAGCCTGTATCCCTGATGACAACTAATGCTTAATTGGCCTTTTGTTTCATGTTTTTTCATGATAAATGTCATAAATTGTGAAAAATACCCATCACAGCGCCCTGATGCATGTATCTTATCATGCCTTACTTACAGCCACAAACTCCAAATTATTCAGTTTTCTATCACATAATGCAAAGAAAATCAGCCTGGATCCAGTGAATGTTTTTCATCTTTGCTAAAGTAAAATTAGTTAGAGATTAATCCACATAATAGTCACTGACTCACTGACAAAACACACTGACTGAAAAAAGGACATAGTGCTATAGCTCACCATTCAGTGTTGTCTTGTTGGAGCCCAGTGTCTGGACATAGAGGGTGTAGTTTGTGATGAAGCCCCTCTGCTGGTCTACAGGCAGCTCATACCACTGGATCAGGATCTGCCTCTGCTTGTGGGCCAGCACTGACATATGGGGACCGGACACCGGTTCTTAAAAAAAAAAAAAAACAGTGGGAAAGCAAGTGGGTGAAGACTCCACGATGTACAGTATGTGCTTTATATCATGTGCTGTCTGAATCCCTACAGAAAATCAGTCACTCAGCTGTTGAAAAAGGTCCTAGATCTAAAAGTGTGTGAGTGAGCAGGGACATGCTGAGTCTGTGAGTCTTACTCTGCTCTTTGGAGTAGACCAGTCCGGACGATGGAGCGCTGACACCTCTGCTGGTCACAGCATATACAGAGATATTGTACCTCAAACCTCCACTCAGACCTGAAACAGAACCGAAAAATTACACATAACTGTAATTTACTAATATCAAATATTTGTTTTCGAACTTAAGATCCAGTTGTATTAAGATGATCATACTTATTTTAAATCTTCATCAGGTACTGGGGTGGTATAACGCAACAACTAGAGTAATTCAGCAATCACCCACCAGAGGTCACTGCTTCATCTCAGTTGCAAACCTTTTGTCTGTCATGCATCCCTTGTGTGATGTTATGAGTTAAACATTTAGTGGCTGTTGGATGACTCACTGACAACCTTAGCTCTGTTTCACTGTCTGTATGAGAGCCAGCTCTATGCTGTTCTCTACCTGTGATGGACGTGTTGCTCTGGTTTTTGTCCAGCTGTTGCCACTGCAGCTGTGTTGCAGGTACACTTATCCACTCCACCACATAATGCAGCAGCTCTCCTCCAGTTGCAGACAAGTTATTGGTCTCCGGCCACGCCCAGGAGACCAGCACAGTACTGCCACTAGCTGCAGGGCCCAACTCTCTCAGAACAGGTCCAGAAACTCCTGAACAAATAGAAACAGATCTAAATGGTAAAACTTTTCCTTACCATGTCACGTTTGAGCTTTTCAGCTTTGAACATTTGTGTACCTGAGCGTCTGACTGGCACATTAGCTGGTGGAGATGACCCATATGAAGTGACAGCGCTGACACTCACAGCCTCGACCTCTGCAGGTACTTCAGCTGAGTACTGGCTTGGTGGCAACTCCTGTTTCTCATCATTGGCCAGGAGGATTTTGTAGAGTTGAACCTCACCACTGTGGTCATCTGGAGGAGGAGGCTAGGGAAGAAGTCCATTCATCACCTCAGGTTTACTTTTCTTCATTATCCATCACAAACATTGAACTTAATTTTAGGAATAGACTGGGAAAAATGCACATGTTTACTTGTTTAATCTGTACAAAACAGCAAAGAGTAGCGGCTGCAGTTCAGGAGGTCACAGTCAAGTAACGTATTTCCCAAAATCCCGAATATTCTCCTATTAATAAGGAGTAAAAAATTTCAGTTTTTATCTCCATGAATTCATTCATTTGTTTATTTAAAATGCTCCTAATTCCTGTCAGGCCATGGGGGGAGTTAGTCCCACTGGATGAGATTCAAAACCAGTACCTTCTTTTGTACCTTTGGCTGTCAATAAGAACAAACTGTTTCTGGTATTTGACGTGTCTTAGTATTACAAAATAGGCTTTATCAACATCAAAGCCAGTACTAAAGAACAGTTATCAGGCATCACCTTCCACAAAACAGTCAGCATCCGCTGCCCAGCTGGTCGGAGGCTGCTGAACATCCTCCAGACGCGCAACAGCTGAGATGGCCCTGCAGATAAGTTAAAGTACAAGATGTGGGTTGTTGCATGAGTGACAACTATGATGCATATTATCTCATTCAGTTTACTTTGGTACATGATAGATAAGGATGTTGAGGTGAAACTGGTGTGCCTACCTTTTCCAGGGCTTTTCCCTGTCACAGATGTGCTCCACCTGCTGCAGCATGACCTTTGGTTGGGGGTCAACTTGGTTGTGGATCTGGGCATGCTGCCATCCATTGGTCCTGATGCCGGGTTACATGTTCTCATCTGGAACTCATACTCAGTTAGAGGCCTCAGGTCATGCACTCTTATCAGAGTCCCACTGAGCTGCGCTCCGTCTCTCTCTTCCTATCAAGCACCAAGAGATTAGATCACCCACGCACTTTGTGAAAAAACAACATGATGCTGGAAACAACCACAAAGCAGTCATTTTACCCAGAATCCATCACGTGTGCGCAGCCGGGTGTATGGTTTAAGATGCACTGTGGGTTCAGTGGTCTTCCAGTGCAACACGGCGGATGTGGAGCTATTCTCAAACTCCACCTGTGTAACATTTGGAGTTTCTGGTATCACTGCAGTACGAAAGGACGTAAAAATAGCATAAGTGCACATATCCAAAGATCTAAGCAAAGTACCAAAACAGCAATCAACAATTCAGAAATGAATCAACAAGTTCAATGTGAACAGAAACAGCAATATATGTAGGTCATCACTTCATTTCAAAGAGATATTACAAGAACAGAGAGACAGTGTTGTTTGAACAACTGTCAGTTAATAGGCTGACTCATTTCTTAAGGAAATACACAAGTTTCAAAAAATCCCTTTCAAAGGTGTGTTTATATAGATACACAGTCATTTCAACAGAAACAAGAGCTCACCTGTGTCCTTTACACACAGGACAAATGGATCAGACTGCGATGCTCCTAAGTGGTTGTAAGCAGTGATGATCAGCTGGTATTTAGTGTTCTCATTTAAATATTCTTGTGGTATGGTGACTTCCTTAGCATCCTTGATCTGAACTGAATGTACCTGGGTCCCATTTTCTCTGAAAATGTGTTTAAAAAATGCTGTTAAGAAAAGCATCTAACTGTAGGAAGAACAAGAAAAACCTGTTGTACCCTACCTGACTGAAATGTTGTAGGTAGTAGAGAGGTGTGTCTCCTGTCCCCTCTCCCATGAGCAGTCTACGAAGTCTGAGCTGTTTGTCGTTTCACAGACGATATTTTCAGGCTTATCAGGAGGGACTTCAAGACGAAAAGAATGGAAATGAAACAGTGAAAAAAGAAAAAGCACATCATTGACATTTTTTGTATGCAGGCAGGCTGAGAAATACACACTAATATTGTCTCTTGCCTGCGGCTTTTGGTGCTCTAGTCCTCCAGAGTCTCTGCCTCCATATACACACTCAGTATGACAAATCGAAACACCAGCTCATTCACAAAAAGTACTTGGTGACTTTTCCCCAGAGAGAATAATGGGACACCACCAGCAAATGTTCAAACTAATTCTCTCTGAAGTCTCTTCTGATTTTAAAATATAGATACCATTTAAATTTGAACAGACCAGAGTATGAAACCTCCTCTTTGTTGCAAATGAAGTCTTGTGCTTTTTAAAGGCTGGATCTTATTAGTTAATACTAGTTAATACTAGTTGTCCATTGTGCTCTGTCAGTCAGGGACAGAGTTTGAAGAGTAGCTGTTTGAACACGTCCGCTTTCCTCTCACAACAGACCAGACAAAGGCACATCTCTCTTTTCTACCCAGTTAAATACTCATTACCTTTCCACTTAATACTCACTTAATCACGTCATATAAGTTTATACTCCCAATGTCTTATTTTTCTAATATTTTCTCTCTTTCTCTCTCACACATATACTTTTAGACAAATTCTTGTGTGTCAAATTTGGCAATGCTGTTTCTATTCCTCCACCACGACATATCCATTACAGAACTAGCAGCAATATAGACTGAAGCCATTGTGCAAAATCACCATAGCAAGCTCCTCAAACACCCTATAACAACCACCTCTAAGCATTATTATTCTATATTATCCCTTTCTCCATCCATTTGTTGTCTATACCCCTTATCTGTGCAGGGTTAGAGCCAATCCCAGCTGACAAAGGGTGAGGGTGGAGTACACCCTGGACAGGTCACCAGTCTATCACAGGGCCACATATAGAGACAAACAACACACACACACACACACACACACACACACACACACACACACACACACACACACACACACACACACACACACACACACACACACTCACTTTCACACCTATGGGCAATTTAGAGTCGTCAATAAGCATGTCTTTGCAATCTGCCATCACTTAAATAACTATGACAACAC
>OMNW01014167.1:10129-28441 GCA_900303245.1 Selene dorsalis
CTCCTCCCAGTCTCTCTCTCTCTCTCTCTCTCTCTCTCTCTCTCTCTCTCTCTCTCTCTCTCTCTCTCAGTGCGGAAGGACGTCAGAGTGAAGAGAGTGTACATTGGCTCCATGGGGATCAATAACCAGCGCTTCCAGCTCGAGCACGAAGACCCAGAGACTCCTCAGTTTATTAACCTGGCCACCCTGGTCAACCAGCAGGTGAGTCTTCACACACTCCCAAAGCATTATGGGAGTTCTCCATATCTCTTTTCCAAACCACTTTTCCACAACCTCAATGGAAAACTCATGAGTTGAAGATGCTGAGAGACTCTGACTGGACCCAGCCGGTGCAACTACAGCGGTCCTGCCTAGCCTTAAATGTTACAGCAAGGAATTGTGGGACATTATCTACTTTTACTTTCATAAAAAGCAGATAAGATAGGAATGACTGAAGCTCCTTTTCTAAGTATGTAGTGAATTAGACCAGCTATCATAGCTGCTGCTCAGATGCTTAAGCTCATTTCACTTAGTTTGGAGACTTCAGGAGAAAAAAGGCCTTTCAACCACAGCTCAGCTCCATCACATGCTTCACCCTGACCTGTGATACACATGTTGGCTCTGATCACTTCTGCTCTGTGGCTTCTTCTGTTCTCTGTTTGTTAATGTGACTGTGATAACTTCGTCTCTTTCAGCTGAAACTGATTTACTCCAAAAACTCTGTGCTGTCCAAGTACTTTAAAGGCTCCACAGTCCAGGCCTTCAGGTAGGAGTCGTATTATAGTTACAGTTTTTTTCTGTGATGTAGAAATTGTTAAGGCCCCCACATAGTCGGACAAAACGTACGCGGACTGTACGCAGAGCGGACTCCGTGGATGTCCACATGGACTAGAAGCGTACTTGAGGCGGATGTCCGCCGGACACGTCTGCACAAACCTCAATTTTTATGACCACGCGTAATCTGCGTACGCGTGCTCCAGGATGACTCCATGACAACGCAAGGATTGTGGGAAATGTAGGAAATTGGCACAAAAATGGAGGAAATTGGTGCGCAGTGGTAAGATCAACTATGAAACCTCAAACCACCGTGGACATTGCGCGTGGAGTCCACTCCACGTATGGTCCACTCACAGTATGCCCGGCTATGTGGGGGCCGTAGATTCAGATAGAATCAAGGTAGATGTCCATATGTACTTTGATTATAAGGCAACTCTAGGTTATATATTGATAAAGATTCAGTCCACAGAGAAATACACACAGCCTGCATTCAGAAACTGAGCCTTTAAACCAGCCGTCAGGATATCTGTAGATTTGTGATGTCACAACAAAACAGCCACACCTCCCCGCCCACCTTTACCCACCATCCTACTTTACATGATTTGGATTCTTTGAGGGTTTTACCTGAAGTCTTCTATACTTTTATTGGCCCGCTCAGAAAACAGCCAATCAGAAGAGAAACCCAGTGTCCTCTCCTCTGATTGGCCTGTTGACCTGTTTTGTGAGCTCTAGAGACAAGCCTGAGAGAGGAGATGTAAAATTACACTCAGATGGTTTTTCACCCTTAAAAACTCAATATGTCTTTGTGTCATCATTGTCACTGCCATTTTGTAGTGAGGGAGAAGGTGGCATTGACGACCGAACTGACAGCATTGTGGCGTACTACCAGTCGGAGTTTGACGTTCCCATCCCCCAGCAGAGCTCGCTGGATGAAGCCATCGAGTCTCTGGAGTCATCAGAAGGAAGTCAGCAGGGCCGACAGTCACAGGGACGACTGATGCTGAAACCCGCCGATGCCCTTAACGTCAAAAGTGTTGTCTCACGAGGTCTGAGAGCTCAGAGATTGATTCCAGTTCATTTCTGTCCTTAATAACAAATTTGGTATTTACAAAATGGAACAGGTTCCCCTTTCCAAATACAGTCAGGGCTTGTCCCTGTGAGTTAGTACAAAAGAATTTAAACTAAATATTAACTAAATATTGAAAACATAAAATGCCAATGTGTGGATGTTGAAGAAGTTCAGGAGAAGGAAACAGTTTCTGTGTGTCTTTCATCTCCAAAAACCCACAGTCAGCAGCTTTGTTTCCACCGCTGAAAACTAAAGACCTATAACAGGACCCATGTCCTTACTGTCTCTACTCATGGACGAGCTCCTGAAGGTAATGTAAGCTCTGGTCAGGAGATGAAGGTCTGAACTGAAGGCCTTTCAGAGTCCCAGCAGAGGGCAGCAGAGACAACACAAAGGAAATGGACCCCCCATTTCCTATAAAAGAGACTTTAAAATCGAAAATGATTCAAATTGGGTAACCACATCCATCATGAAGAAGAGGAACTGAATAGGGAATCACAGACCAGGCATTCCCATGATGCCACTCTATAAACTGTTTCAGGAAATATATTAACTGATGGTGAACCATGAGTTTTCTGTTAGTCACCATCACTGCAGGTGTAACACCAGTGACAACATTTCCTAACATCCCCCGGTGAAGGCACCATCAGCCTGCCTTCATCTATAGTTTACAGGACCTCCACTGATGGATGTCACTGTCTTCATCTGGGATGTCATGAATATAGTGAAAATATGTTTTGAGCTTTTCTTGTATCTGTCATGTGACCTTCAGAGGCCTGTTGACTGGGTCACTGCTTGGACGTCAGTGATCAGTGGAACTTTTAGTGTTTTGTTTGGAAGAACAAACATTTTCTTACCGCTCTGATTACTTTGTGTGATATCGTGAGCATGTCTTGTTTTTAAAACCAGAAGGACACCTCTGTGACATGAGGTTCCTTCATCCTGCAGCGATACATCTGTTACAAGGTCACCACTGAGGTGCTGACTCCAGTCCTCCGCTCTCATTCACTAAAGATGTCTCTGTCTTTTCACAGCTGTAGATCCACGCATGACAAGATCCTCTTTACTTCGTAAGTCTTCCTATTTGGGAAAATTGTGTTTTACTTTTTAACCTAAGTTTTATGAAAAATTCATACTTATGTTATTAATTATTTGAAAAAGATGAGAAAAGGTGTCTCAAATAGGGCAAAAAAAAAAACATTGTCGGAAAGTCTTAAAAGTTGTTTCCGCTGCAGAGTCTTGAATGTTGTTGTGAGTAATGTATTCAGAGGGATTCCTGTTTTATAGCCATAACCTTTTTTTTCTTCCAGTGAAGAAGTCCTTCAATATCCATGTCAAAACAGCAGGAGTCGTCCGGTCTCCAGGGTTTCCAGACTCCTCCTACCCACCAAACGTCTACTTGGAGTGGAGGCTTCGGGCCGACCCTGGCCACCGGGTCCAGCTGGACTTCCACACCCTGATCCTGGAGGACGACTGTCAGCAAGACTTCATCAAGATCTATGACTCTCTGGCTGCGATCGAGAACCGCGCTCTGACAGAGTGAGTGAGCAAGTCACTGCTGCAGTAGCTAACCACCCAGCCCTGCTTAGTTGTTATTTTATGGAGTCTCATCTAAATCAATATTGGATTAAAAAAAAACTGCAGCTATGGAGCTATGGAATAAATAATTACACAAATATATCAGGCAATGCATGTACAAATATGTAAGAAATGAAGAGACGCAAGAGATACAAATGATTAAACAAACATAATTCTGGACGCATCTTGTGTCCAAACCTTTGACTGGTACCTGTGTAGTTTGGGCCTGTAAATAGTGTACACATAAATGTGTTGGTGCTGTAATGTTGATATTGGCTGAAATAATCCATGACCCCATGTCCTGTTTGGCTGATTTATCAGTGGAGCTCTAAAGCAACACCTCTGTCTACAGACACAGGTGCTAACAGTGATTTTATGGTCTTTCTTCAGACAGTGTGGATACCCACATAACTCCCTCTCCTTCCTGTCCTCTGGAAACGTCATGCTCTTGACTCTGGTCACCAGTGAGGAGAAGAACTTCCCCGGCTTCAGAGCAAACTTCTCTCAGGTCCCTCTGACTGACCAAAGTACGACAGACGATACGCCCCAAATAACAAACGGAGCAGACCTGAGCTGGCTAACATCATCATGTTCTGTCTGTATTGTGTACCATTATGTCCAACATGTGTGAACTGTGTGTGTTGCTGTCCAGGGTGTGGAGGTACGCTGACTGCAGACAGAGGCTCCCTGTCTTCCCCTTTCTTCCCCTCCAACTATCCACCACGGACCAAATGTGTCTGGAACATCAATGTAAGTCCACACGTCTATCCTGAGAGGAAAGTACTAGCTCCCTCTAAGGGTTGCATTGTCCAGCTGCTGTCCTCTCACTGTCTTTAAAGCAACACACTGTAGTTTCTTGGCCTTGTTTCTAAAGTCATTTCTAAACTCAAGTGGTAGAAGCCTGAGCCGGCTGCAACTGCACTCTGTAACTTTCCTGTGCAGGTAAGAACTCAGTCCCCCCCTCCACCTGCCTAGAGGTAAGGAGAGCGACCTGCTTTACAAGCATCCCCTGGAAGCACAGTACATGAATTTATTGACGGAGCTGGTGCTGAAGGAAAGCAAAGAGTGTTTTGTTGAAGGAGGCGAAGAAAAAAAAGCAAGAAAGTGATCGAACACAAGTCTAATCAGAGTTTTGTGTGTGGCCGGAGCTCTGGAGGGGAGGCTGGCCAGCTGAGCGTCCCAGACCAGGGCGCTCCTGTGCGGGTGAGAGGAGCAGGGAGACTGGGCTTGAGCTTGATGTTGAACAAAATCCGACTCCCCCTGTGACTCTGCAGACTCTGTGAGTGAGATTCTGGTGGGGAGTTGTAAAGTTACACAACAGCGGTCCGACCTTTAGGCTGTCTGTGTTTGGAAACTACATAGTGTTGCTAAAGTGATGCTGATCTCATTTAAGAATTAATGTGACATTACTGATTCTGTCTCATCTCCATTGTCTTTTGCAGGTTCCAGAGGACAAGTTCTTGAAGATTCAGTTCAACTCGTTCTTCCTGGGAAATCAAAGTAACCAGTGTACCAAAGATTATGTTGATGTCGACAATCAAAGGTCAGTGGTTTAGTCCTTTCTCAGTTCCTTTGTTGTTTCTTGAACAGTACGCTTTAGTGGAAGATGACCTGGTGGCTCAGACCTGTTCATCAGGTCTTACGACTTGAACTGTGACATTTTGAGACAATATCACACATGATTTGGACTCAGCTGCTAATTAACATGTGACACTGCACCCAGTGACCTGACTGAGAGGACTGGGACATGTTATTGCCGGCTTTTATTTGGTTTTGGTGACAATGACGTGACATTAAGTGAATCATGGTCAAACTTGAAGAGCTCATGTGGCGACACAATTCATGTGAGCTCAAAGTTAAACAGCCTTTATTTAGTCAGCTAGTTCATCATGAACACTGAAAACACCAACATGTTGTGGCCATGTCAATGAAATAGAGGAAGTCATTGTTTTCTAAAATCAAGCCTTGGCTAAAAAGTCAACATCTGAGCTCTAAGCCTCAGCTCCATTTTTATTTGTATAGTGCCAAATCTTAAGTTTGTCTTTCTTAGGAACAGCAGGAAGTTCAGGTAGTTTCAGTGTGAATCCTGCTACTAGAGCTACACAGTGGTTTAGTCAAGATCTCACTTGACATGAGTGAAGTTTTACTTTGACTGGAGGTCTGGCTGCTCTCTACAACACTGTGTCTTCATGATTAATATTGGTATTGTGTTGTATTGATCAACTGAACCTACCCACCCCTCTGTGTTGTAGACTGTGTGGCAATAAGTTAAAAAGCTCAGTGATCACCGGCCAGAGCAACACCATGACCATCGAATTTAACTCTGACTCATCCTACGTCGACCAGGGTTTCACTGCAGAGTACGAAGCCTTTGTCCCAACAAACCGTAAGACCCAGCAGCTACACACGGCCGATTCAACTCCAGCTCAGTGTTTTGTGTTCACTGTGTGACTGTGTGATGTTGTTGACCAGCTTGTCCGGGAAGGTTCAAGTGCACCGACAACCTGTGCATCAACGCGACCCTGCAGTGTGATGGCTGGAACGACTGTGGAGATGGCAGCGACGAAAACAACTGCAGTCAGTCCAAACCCTGAACACATCATCCCGAAACATAAGAATCTGTTGATGCATGTTGTTTTTATGACGTACAAAGAAAATAATCCTTTGTTTCTGGGTTTTTTTTATAACCACTTACATCTGGCCGATTTTGTTTTCAGCCGATTTCGGTTCTCACTCATTCTAGCAAATTAACCTAAACGTGAATCATGATTATTCTTGTATGTCTGCTCAGAGTGTGAGGCATCTCAGATGAGGTGTAAAAATGGACGCTGTAAACCAAAATTCTGGGAGTGTGACGGGGCTGACGACTGTGGAGATGACACAGATGAAGAGAACTGTGGTGGGTACAAGTGAATTCTGATGTGTAAACCTGCAGATACACGCACACATTTATGTGCACTGAGTGTTAAGTTGATGCTGCTGTGTACAAAGCTTCATTTGTTAAAAATAAATTGTTGGGGGCATCACAAAAGTCACTGGGTAGAGCAGGCGCCTCATAAACAAATATAATCATTGCTGCAGCGACCCTGGGTGCGATGTCACATGTAGACCCTTTGCTGTGTGCCATTTCCCCTCTCTGTCTCTCCCCATTTCCTGTCTATCTCCAACTGTCCTGTCAGAATAAAGGCATAATAACCAAAAAATAGTTAAAAATGAATTAATTAACTGTCAGCAGAGTTATAAATGACAGATCTCACAACTGATGACTTGTCTTTTCTGTCTCCTCACAGTAAAATGTAAAGCCGGAGAGTTTTCCTGCAGAAATGGCCGCTGTATCCCGGAGACGTTGAAGTGCAATGGAAAAGACGACTGCTCGGATGGATCTGATGAATCCAAATGTGAAAAATGTAAGAGGAAAAACTGGTTTCTGACAGACACTTAAGAAAGAGACTACTGACGGAAAACATCTGCTAAGGCTCATCCATGAATAGAATGATACAATGAAGGAGAAAAGTCAACTGAGCCACACCTACAGTACTTAAAGGAGGGAACGGTGGAAGGAGCAGAATTAGTAGTTCAGTATTAACAAATGATGCATTCACATCAGTCAGAACTCAGCATCAACCTCTGAGGCTGAAACACAGAAGCACCAGAAACTGCAGTTCTTCTAATGATCTCTATGGTCTGGCTCCAACACTGAGTGAGGCCAAATAGAAATAAAACATGTTTCCAGCCTGGTACAAAAACCAGTTTTGCCCTCTAGCTAACTCCCTCCTTCAAAACTGTGGTGAATTTTTTTTATATGACTGGCCTGTTAACATTGTATTGGGGCTGAGGGTGTGCCGCTTTGAGTGACAGGTGAATCAGTCTAGAGGTAGAGAGTCAGGGACAAGATGGTGACAGGGGAGCAGCTCTCACCAGAGACCTGTGGGCGGTGACACATCCATCCATCTTTAATTACAGTGTATGGAACAGTAGTCATGCTAATGATGAACTAGTGATACACCTCTTCTGTTATTGGTCTCCAGTGACTCTTCCTACTTAGTTTTTGTTTTTTTGTGAGGACATGTTTTCGGTGCTGGCTGATGATGTCAGCGGTGTGATTTGGTTGGTTTAAGGAGGCAAAAATGGTTCATTAAAGGAGAAGTTCCGTTTTTTGCAACCTGGACCTTAACAACCGAACAACTTTGGTGTAACTTGGAGTCTTTCGGAAAATATTTAGATCCACTCGCGATCTACGTATATCCATATAACGGGAGTTGTTGGGGCAAGGATGCAGCGTCTAAATAAGACATTATCTGCTGAAGTCGTAGGTCAGTGAAAAGCCCTGTAAAAAACCCTGGATGACAATAACAAAACAACCCCGAGCCACTCTGAACTCACAGGGGAATAGTGCTGGTGGTTCATAACAACATATTAGTGAAATGAAGGAGTTTCACAGCAGATAATGTCTTATTTAGACGCTGCATCGTTGCCCCAACAACTCCTGTTATATGGATATACGTAGATCGCGAGTGGATCTAAATATTTTCCGAAGGACTCCAAGTTACACCAAAGTTGTTCTGGTGAGTAAATGAACGTATTTTATGCTAGAAATAAGGTCCAGGTTGCAAAAAACGGAACTTCTCCTTTAAATCAGAAGTTCTGACTGAGCTGGATCCATTGTCAGTCCTGATACCTTGTCTTGTGTCATCCAGCTCTGGTGCTGCAGGAGTGTTCAGAGTTCACCTTCCGCTGCAAAAGTGGACGCTGCATCAGTAAACTGAACCCAGAGTGTGACGGGGAGCAGGACTGCGAGGACGGCTCTGATGAGGACGACTGCCGTAGGTTTCCTGCATATCCACAAACACTGACAGCAGTCTGACATCCGTCGTATGTCTCCGCGTGTCTCATTTCTGTGTGTTAACGTGTGTGTGTGTTTGCAGAGTGCGGGGCCAGGCCGTATCGAAGCTCTCGTATCGTGGGTGGTCAGGTGTCCAGGGAGGGCGAGTGGCCCTGGCAGGTCAGCCTCCACATTCGGGGCACGGGTCACGTGTGTGGAGCGTCGGTGCTGAGTCACCGCTGGCTGCTGACAGCTGCTCACTGTGTCCAAGACAAGGGACCAAACAAGTAGGAACCATCAGGGAAATAAATCAGAATTAGTCATATCAGACTGATGAGGACAAGCCCTGTAAAATGTTCCAGTGCTTTCTCCTGCTGAGGTCCACTCTGACCTTGTGACTGTGTGCTGATGCAGGTACTCACAGGCAGACCAATGGGAGGCCTTGCTGGGTCTGCACGTGCAAAGCCAGACCAACGAGTGGACTGTGAGGAGGAACATCAAGAGGATCATCGCCCACCAAGACTACAACCCCATGACTTATAACAATGACATTGCCCTGATGGAGCTGGACACTGAAGTCAAACTCAACCAGAACATCTGGCCCATATGTCTGCCCTCCCCCACCTTTGACTTCCCAGCAGGCCAAGTGGCGTGGATCACCGGCTGGGGAGCGACCAGAGAGGGAGGTGGGTTGACATCAAACAGTTGCGATATAACCAACAGTTTGTAACTGAGGAAAGACAAAAAGATTTTGGTTGTTAGCTTGAGCTTGAGCAGTCCTGAGCCACAAAAACTGTAAAATATCCGGAAGCCAAGGCCACTGTTTGACAGCTAAAAAACCCTGTACTTCTAAAGATGTATGAAAAGCTTCATAGAGCAAATATAAACTCTTGGAAACAACAATAGTCAAGTTTTTTATCTTATTTATTACAAATAACTTCAGTAGCTGTTTCCGTCTAAACTTAAATGGGTTAAAACTCTGACATATAGTGGTAAAAAGTGGGAACTGACTCAAATCATGGTCTTTGGGGTCAGATGACATCATGTTACTGACTGCAGTAAGTTACTCCAGCACAGGCGAAACGTAATTTAAAATTTGGGTTCAAATATGTTTTATTTTTATGCAAGAACAGCCAACATTTAAGCCTATTAAACACCATCATCATCGCAAACATTGTTTCTAAATGACGCCTTCTCTGTCAGGTTTTGCTGCGACCATTCTGCAGAAGGCGGAGGTTCGCATCATCAACAGCACAGTGTGCAAGAGTCTGATGGCTGACGAGGTCACAGACAAGATGCTGTGTGCTGGAGTCCTCAAAGGAGGTGTGGACGCCTGTCAGGTACAGTGTACAAATTCTGTTTTCAGTGTAGCCCGATGAAGGGAAAACAATTTGAACATTTTTGAACAAAATCTGATAAAAATGAAGGAGGCTGAACACATTCTGAATAAACTGTGTGTGTGTGTGTGTGTCCTCCTTCACAAATAAAGATACTTTTAGAGCCAACATATGATTAAATGGCAACAGGTCTGACCTGACTCCGCTGATGATTCATACAGAGCAGATGTGGAACATGATTTTCACTGTAACGCCACTTTAATCAACTTCTAAATCATAAACCCTCCAAAAGCAGCTGATTTAAGCTGTTAGTTGTTTAATGTGTGAGTAAAGCAATGTGGACTATAAAAACAAATTAGGAGACTGCAGGGCTTTAATATTCTGGCCATTCTGTCAATACCAATCAAGATAACAGAGCATGTAGGTGTTGAGATGTCTTCCACTGTCCTCCAAGTCTAATTGTTCCATGGCTTGTCTCTGTCAGTGTGCTTTATTTTAGCCACCTTTTGATTTCAGTGTTCAAAACTTTTGATTATTTGTCCTGCTGTATCTGGCCCTCTCAGGGTGACTCTGGTGGTCCGCTGTCCGTCACGGGCCCCAGTGGGCGGGTCTTCCTGGCTGGTGTGGTGAGCTGGGGTGACGGCTGCGGTCGAAGGAACAAACCTGGGGTCTACACCCGAATCACCAAATACCACACCTGGATAAAGGAGAGGACTGGAATATAGCTGCAGAACAGCAGACACTTCTCTGGATATACGGGTATTTCTCATGGATATTTATGACAGAAGCTGGATGTCAGCTCTGATAGTTTTTAATTTTCAAGCCGGAAATATGATCAGCATTCACAGCAGGTGCTCTCTGCTGCTGAAAGTATAATACACAAAACTTTTAAAAACCAAGTGGAATCGTGTTGAGCTGGAAAACTTTGCTATGAATTACCATGTAGAATTAAATGGTATGTTTCTTTTTGATTTTTAAATGAAACACTCTTCGTTTTTAACCTGGAAACACTAAAAATGAACTCACTCTGTCACACTTTGAAAATAATGGTTGACTTCAGGAACTCATTCTGATCATGGTTTAACTAAACAGTCCAGTTCACTATCATCTTTTAACGTAGCCGCTAGTTTGACTCATCATTTTATATGAATTTACAGTGTGCTCTTCATTTGAAATACAATATAGATCAACAAAGAGTGTTATGCTCCTAAATGTAAAGATGTGTATGGGCAAGACATTGTTCGGGTGGCCAAGATTTAGTGCACTGGGCACTGCGGCAGAGGAGAGTACAGAGAAGTGTTCAGATGAATGGCTGAATGATGACCATTTTAAAACTTTTTACTGTAGCTTCTCAAAATAATCCTTATTCTGTACATATTCCAACTTTGCTATAGAAACTCAAAACCAAAAATCAAAAGAGTAAAGGAATCAATGTCACATATTTACATATAATTCATTATACCTGCTCAGATTGAAATTTATACATTTTATCCTTGTGAAACTGTATCTTCAAAATCTCATCCTTTTGTTTTTTTATTTTAAATTCTCCTCTGAAAAACTTTCCTCCCATTGTAAACTGAATTGCTAAACATGCTCCGTATGCTATCTTATTGTATAGTCTATTTTATTATTTGTACATGTGTGCATGCATCATAGATGTGGATAATCTATCACTAATTTGCTTGTTTTTCATCAGAAATAATTACATCGTATTTCTACCTACAAAACAAACTTTCTCTGAAAATGAGATGATGTTTCAGCAGAAGTGGGCCAGCTGAAGGATAAGGTCTGCTGTCAAATGAACTCAATCAAATCAAGCCAGGTTATTTATGTTTGAACAGGGACCAACGTCCTTCGTGATCCTTTGCAAGAAGACTTCCTAATAACCTCTAAGTGCATCTCTAGTATCCAGACGAAGTGTCAGGTTTCATGAAGCTTTTTCGAAGGGGCTCCAATTTTTTGGCATGTTAAATGTTCAAGAGAACAAAGCTATAGCATAAAAATGATAAAAGTTTGAAGCTCTTTTTGTGTATGACGCTCTCCAATATTAACTTTGCACTACAAACCGAGGGGAGACACCTTTTTAAAATTCAAAACAAGCTGAAAAGTGAATCAATTTTTGTATTTGTACAATTTTTTAGGCTACATTAGATTTTATTTTCATTCATGTTTGCCTTATTTTCTTTGTCAGTTTGAGCAGCATTATCTTTAAGCAGCTGTTTTTGTTACAGGTCTCGTTTTTTTCTGTTCATGTTTTGTATATGTCTGTATTTATTTGTACAGTGTTTAAAGAACAGCTGGGTGTACAGTATGGTGCTCTGTCCTTGCTCTCATCCTGGTGACATTTAGCATGGGCTGCAGAATTATGAGCAGTTTTGTACAGTATCAAACGATAGACGATGCTCTTGATTTCTGTGCTGCAGTGGCACAACAAAGTGAAGTATGCACAGATGGAATTCTAATGTGACTTTTTCTGAAGGCCTTAGTATGTCGTAGTTTAGCTTTGCTGGGTAAGTCTAACTTATTTTAGGATTCAACAGACACAGGTGTGGGTTATTATGAATGTGACCTGTGGCTGCAACAAGCTGATACTTGCAAATACTTGTATGAAGGCTAATTTATACACTTGTAAGATATACAAATATATACATTTTCTTGTAGTTCTCAATTGAATTTCATGTTTTTATTTTAGAAGCAACTTCAGAGACTCATACAATAAAATCATTGATGATGATCAAAATAAACATTCACATACTGACACTGTTTCTTTGAGGAACAGAAAAATGAACTTAAACCTCCACAAACTATACAATGTTGAATTGCAATAAAGACCTCAGTGAGACCTTGCTAACAATATTTCAACTTCCTAAACTGCATCAAAACCTCAACATCTGGATTTAACTCAAGCTCCTTTATATTTATTCTCAAGCATATGAAGTATCAGAATTAGGCCATGTGCTTCTGGGGACACCGCAAACCTTATAACCATACCTGAAAACATTTGACCCAAGTTTTTCCAAACTGGGAAAATCCTGCTTTTAATACTACATTACTTGTGAAAAACAATCTGAGCTATTGACTCTCTAAGGGGTTTATCCACTGCCACCAACATTTTAGACCCACATGACATAGGCTACAGCTGATTTCTTCATGGGTCGTTACATCCCTAAACGTGAGAACATATTGTGCAGAGACATGCAGTTGTGGTCACTGAAAAATGAGGAAGAGGCAGTTGGATTTCCTTTTTCTGGAGATTCTGCCAACCTTGGCAGAACACAGCAAAACCTTAAACCTGAAGACCCAGTCAATCATTTCGTCACACTTGAAAAGACAACCTTCGCCACCCAAAGTATTTCAACGAATAAATTCAGTTAGGTGACGTTGCAGACATTACGCGCTGTTGTCTTCATCTTCTTCATCAAGCTTTGAAAAGCTCACATTTCTATTTACAAAATTCTATTGCACAGTATTAGTGAATGTGAAGGTCACAACTTGCCCACCAGAGCGTTTTGGAGTTGTTGGATTGTGTATCTGTGGAGAACCTGAAGTTCTGTCAGCCTCCGTAGCAGCTCGCATCTCTCCCCCGCCAATCTCAAAACAGCTGGCAGTGACAAATAAAGGTAACAAACCTACTCATAAGACTAAAGGGATTATGGCAATGGGCCATAATGGGCACATTTGGCAATTTGCCAAAATGTTGAACTATCCCTTTAACTCCCCTCACAAGTGGAAAGAGACTGACCACAGTAGACAGCTCCCTTGGCAAGTACCTACACAGAGACTAAACACAGTAATCACAGCTTCGTGGTAGCTCACCTAGCAGGTAGAAATGAAATAAAACAAGTTCTTTCACAAAATTCCCCTGATGGCTTATTGGGAAAAATCTATCAGCTCAAAATTAATTGTGACAATTATTTTTTTTCTCAGAAATGAATGGGAAACGACAACAAAGAGGCTTTTATAGAGTTTCAAATGTTAAAAGACTGCAAAAATGCTTGGCATGCCGAACACACACAGGCACACAAAACAAAACAGGAAATGTGGTGTCATGTGGGCGTAGGTTCAGAGGGTACAAGTTGCATCTTGTCAGCAGATGGAGAGATGGAGGGGGAACGGGCAGATTTCCTCTGTGCTAGATTCTGCACCTACATTGCAGTCATTGCTATTTTTATCTTGCTCGGCGGAGACTTTTATTGCACTTGCAAACCACAGTACTTCGACTGCAACTTGTACCTGGTTCTGCCAGTTTTTATCGTGTTTGTCTATGTACTCTGGACAGACAGGTCATTTCAGAGAGTCTGCAGACACTTGTGTTCATCTGCATCTGGAGGAAGTGTCTCACTTTCTACTGTCAGTTTTTTGGGGTCCTGCTTCCATCACATTATCAAAGCAGCTTTTATTGGTTTGCTGTGGGTTGTGTGCGTTTTGATTAACGGAGACTGGTACGTTTGCTGCATGAATGATCACTCTCAACAACAGACACAGCTGGCCTGCAAAGACTTGGGAAGCATCACTGATGAGGACAGAGTGATCATCGCTGAGTTGAAAAATGAGTCAAGGGTGAGTATTTGTCTTCTTGTGTTTCATATTTATACTAAGCTGCAGTATCAGAAATCGAAATATAGTATGACTGGTGTGTTTGTTTTTGTGTTTTTTAAAGATGATTGGCACCTTTTTGCTCTTCGGTATCATTTGTGTGCCGGCCCTGGTGTCGTCGTTTGGATGGAGGAAACCTTCAGGTTGTGAAAGAAAACACTTGTATTACAAACTGATTCTGAAAGAGGAGAAAAATGTGCTGAAAGAGATTTTGAGGAAATATGCGAAGGAAAAGCTGAAGGAGGAAATTGAGAACAAAATCCGGGGGGGACAGTGGGAAGAGTGTTTTGATGTTGCTGAAGAACTGGTCAAAGCATCTGCTCAGCCGACCTGTTCTGAGTTAGAGCGACGGACAGTAACATGACACCAGGTGAGCAACCAATATCTTCCCCCTATAGATAACAACAGTATTAACTCCACAACCAAAATTTGTATAAATGTGCAAATGTGTTATATTTGCTAGTAAAATATGTTTGTCTTAAGTGTATTTGTATGGATTAATGAATTTAATTAGTTACCGGTAAATAACTACAGAGAAATACAAAGGTGTATTCGATTCCATTTTGGGGACTTTTTCATAACTACAGTTCACATTTGAATGTTTTTAACTGTATCACTCAAGAAAGTGAATGTGGAAAAAACCTCTTATCTCCTGAGATGATCCTCAGTTGTATATCATTATATAATATATAATATATTTATGATATTTCATAAAAATGTATACGGTTGTGTTGACTTGATTTCAGGGGCTTCTAACCCCAACTAATGTATTTGTCTTTTTTCAGAGCTCAGGACCATTGAAAGAAAGCAAGAAGTCTGACCAGCTGACTGCATCGACACAGTTTATAATCCACTTACATGATACACAATAATTCAGTTTTTACTTTGAAGGGAACAAAAGTAATGTTTTTGTTCGTTTCTCCTGTATCAAATTTTCAGGCCTTTAAAGGAGAAGTTCCGTTTTTTGCAACCTGGACCTTATTTATTTATTTAGATATTTAGATCCACTCGCGATCTACGTATATCCATATAACGGGAGTTGTTGGGGCAACGATGCAGCGTCTAAATAAGACATTATCTGTCTTCGATGACGTCACTTCCGTGCCAGTGCTGAAGTCGTAGGTCATGAAAAGCCATGTAAAAAACCCAGGATGACAACAACACAACTCCGAGCCGCTCCGAGCTCACGGGGGAATAGTGCTGGTGATTCATAACAACATATTGGTGAAATGAAGGAGTTTCACAGCAGATAATGTCTTATTTAGACGCTGCATCGTTGCCCCAGCAACTCCTGTTATATGGATATACGTAGATCACGAGTGGATCTAAATATCTTCTGAAGGACTCCAAGTTACACCAAAGTTGTTCAGGTGAGTAAATGAAAGTATTTTATGCTAGAAATAAGGTCCAGGTTGCAAAAAACTAAACTTCTCCTTTAACAAAAGATCAATCATGTGGATAATTTAATTGACAACTTAAATCTGCTTAAGTGTTTATAATAACATGTTATGTTTTTTGGTTGTTTTTTTTGTGAATCTTCTCTTGTAATCACTGAATTTCATCTTTTCGTTTTACCCTCAGTGAACAAATATACTAGATGGAAACCTCCTCTGAAATGACACAGATGTTTTTCTGCGTCCATCTGTGGCTTCAAAAGTTTCAGTGTTTGAGTTGTTATATTTGAACGGCTACTGAAGTTATTCTGGAAAAAACTGTTTGAATTTGGAGAGAATAGTTGACGTGTGGATTCAAGACTTTTTGCAATGGAAAAAAAAAAGCCATAAATAGGGTGATTGTTATGGTGATGTAGATCTTCAATAGTTTCAGTCTGCCTGTGGTTTTTAATGTGTGACTGGCATATGTCGATATTTTTATTGTGTCTCTTCCAAAACTTTTATTGTGTTTTTCCCGTTTCTTGCTCTGCACCCATTGGCTTTGAGAAATAGTTGGTTATTGAACCACGAGCCAGAGCCAGAGCCAGAGCTTCAAACAACAGCTCCATTTATGACCGATCAGATTTATGACTGACGGCTGTTTGTTGGTTTCCTCCTCACATTTAACCTTTTTTCTTAATGCAGTGAACAGACTTTAACTACAGACTTGATTTCCAACCTGTAATTCTTCTCTTGTCAACAATTATTTTGTGTTGCTGTCTTTACCACATGTAAATACATTGTTTTGCTGTAAAAGTAAAACTTATCAAACCCGTCAAAAGAAACTGCTACTACTGATCTCTGACATTATCATTGTTGTACAGACAATGTCAATAAATAACATATATACAAATCATTGTTCTTTTCAAAATTTTGCAAGAAAACAATTGGCCACTGGTCAGTGACTTGGATTGTAGCAGCAGTTGGAGATGGCTTTGATGCGACTCAGTTGTTTACATCTTAGAAAAGCGACAAACTGGTATTATTGTGACTTGATCCAGGTGATAACATAGTTATTTGCAACTGTGTCTGTGCTGATGATAAAATACATCTTAATCCCATTTTACTGAGTTAAGATATTATGGGATGGATGTGCACTAGCTGCTAAAACAAAAAAACCTATAGGCACTGCAGCAACATCTTTAAACACAATCGAGTCAACACCCAAATTATACTGGCACCATCACAGGACCATGACGAAACACACGGCATGTATGTGTACCACAGGTTTCAGTTTGTTAATGTTAATATGACCGTACAGACTACAGCAGAGTTTCGTACGGTGTACCACAGGGTTCAGTTTTAGGGCCAGTTCTCTTCACTCTTTACATGCTTCCATTAGGGGATATAATCCAGAAGCACTCCATCAACTTCCACTGCTATGCTGATGATACTCAGCTCTACTTATCTATGGAACCAGACGATAGAAGACGCCTCATCAATCTGCAAGATTGTTTAAAAGACATCAAATCCTGGATGTCCTCTAACTTCCTGCTTTGGACCTAAACATCTCAGGGACACATTTTCCAATCAGATTGCTACTCTGGATGACATCACCCTGAACTCAAGCACTACTGCGAGAAACCCTGGAGCCATTTTTGACCAGGATCTTTCCTTCAGCTCCCACATAAAGCATGTGACTAGGACTGCCTTCTTTCACCTGCGCAGTATAGCTAAGATCAGGAATATCCTCTCTCAGAGTGATGCTGAGTACCAGTGAGAAACTCTCATTTTATTGACAGGAGTTAGTAAGAGAGAGCACATCTCTCCCATTCTAGCTTCTCTCCATTTAGACTTTAAAATCCTCCTACTGACTTATAAGGCTCTTAATGACAGTGCTCCATCCTATCTGAAAGACCTTATCACTCCTTACTGTCCCACCAGAGCACTTTGCTCCCAGAATGCAGCTCTGTTAGTGACTCCCAGTATCTTTTAAAACAGACTGGGAGGTAGAGCCTTCAGTTACTGTGGAACCAGCTCTCTCCATGGGTCAGAGAGGCAGACACTCTCTCTACATTTAAGTCTAGGCTTAAAGGGATAGTTCGGGTTTTTTTTCTTGAAGTTGTATGACATCCTCAATAGCAGTGTAGTGCATCAACAGTGACTTTCCCCCCGGTGCGTCCCGTGAGCGGAGTTCTGGCCAGGTTTCGGTGTTGAAGAAAGTAGTTCCGGCTAGTTGCTGGGGTCACAAAAATAAAGCGTTTTGCTTCTCCAGACAATATGCATTCAAAAGAGTAACACATTTGCACCACAAAACCGTTGTCCACAAAAAAGTCAGACCTCACAATCGCTCGGCGCTATTTTCTCTCCTTTCGTATCACTGCGCGCTGCCGCCTGTCAACTGCTGCGCACCTTTCCGTCAGCTGTTTCACAGTGTTTACATGCTGACGTGAGAGCAAGGCCGGTAAATATATTGTTACACCAGAAAATATATAAAAATGGTGCGGACTTGTAATTATCTGAGCTGTAGCAATAAGAATGTGTCTGATTGGCCTTATATATTTCATCGGTTTCCCTCATCAATTGAGAGCTCTTGCATCTGTGGCATGACGAGTTCCCATTCGTGGCAGCAGTAGCTCTCCACCTCTGTCGGCATTACTGGACACTTGGAACAAGTGCACCACCATTTGTCGGTCACCCTGTCTCTCACAGGTACAGCTGTGGGTCCAACTTCAGCTTGGACCACTTCTCTGTCCCTCCTTTCTCTCTCCGCCCGTTCTA